>JAAAIY010000079.1:0-66886 GCA_016098105.1 Actinomortierella wolfii
CTTGACCCTTTCCTTGTATCTTTGTCTCCCCTCATATCCTAGTCTGTTCCTGACACATGGCGAGTCCAAAGTTACATAGTTTGACCTCTATAAATCGGGTGAGAAGGACATTGGCTGTCTTGAGATCTCGATGTAGGATATCGTGGCTGTGGATGTACTCGAGTTCTCGAGCGACCTCATGAGCGATCCGATTCCCTGTTGGCCAATCCATCACTTCACTTTAACACTCTTTGGCAGCACATGGCAGTCCTGCTCGTAGAGCACGATAGACCGATCCAAATCCGCCTGAATCTATCTGGCCACCTAGTTCAAATGAAGTCTAGCTAGAGAGAATTGGCAGCATTAAGAGAAGTATCGCGTATTGTGAGCGTATTATGATATACTGACAATAGTGGTATCTTTGGATAGTACCATTAGACGAAGTTAACACGACTTGCAGTACGCGAAGGAATGTGACGAAGAATGAAGATGAACTGAAAGATGATGGACATATGCAAGCATGTCACAAGGTAGTCTGCACAGCCCACTGTAAGAAAGCCTCTTAGTCATAGAACGTTTCGCTCGAGTGGCCCCTGTTCAACACCCGCTTCTTATGGTCGGAATGTCTGACAACGCTTGCTGCGAACGCATAATGAGTTTGTAGCAATGCTATTTATCAGACGTGAAAAATGAACATCATGGTGCTAGCTTTTACTTCAAAGGGTTTACAAGGGTTCTGAGAGAATGACTTCAAGTATGACGAAGTACCCAACCTATCCATTTTTTATTTCACTGGATGATGCCTTCTTAAGCGGCCTTGGCACGGGTGATAAATGCGCGAATCTTTTGCTCGTCTTTCTCGCCGTTGGTCTCAACACCGCTCGACACATCAACGGCCCAAGGACGGACCTGGCGGACTGCTTCAGCGACATTGTTAGGATCCAGTCCTCCAGCAAGCAGGATCGGGAATCCTCCCTCCTGGCTGTCCACAACCTGCTTTGCAATGCTCCAATCAAAGGCCTTTCCCTCTCCACCGCCGGCTCCACCAGTCTTGCTTGCAGTATCCAAAAGGCAATAAGCATCCAAGCCACGGCTAGCCTTGACCTCCTTCAACACATTTTCAGCCGATGTCTCGTCAGCGGGGACATGGAAAGCGCGGATCACAGGAACAGGTAAGAACTTGGCCCAGGTTGGATCCTCCTTGCCGTGGAACTGCACCAGATCGATCTTGAGCGTGTCTACTACACGTGTCATCTCCTCCAGTGTCTGGTCCTTGAACACACCTACAATCATGGGTTTGCGAGGGTTGCGCTCGGCACGACGTGCATGCATGCGGAACCAGTCCTCATTCTCTGCAACATCCTGCTCTCCGCTCTTCTCCTTGTTGCTCTCGACGCCATCGTTCAGAGTCTCATTGTGTGCTGCACTGATATTGGCATACTCTCGAACTGCCTCAACAATCTCCGCTGCAACTTTCATGCTGACCTGGCGCTTGGAGCCCTCGGCAAAAATCATACCAATGAAGTCTGCACCGAGATCCGTAGCCTGCAGAGCTGCATCGACTGTCTTGATGCCACAGATCTTAACCAACACTGGCGGCTCCTTCTCCACCGACTCAATGCCCAACAGTGCACGGATAAATGCACGCTTGTCCTTGGAGCGCATGAGTGCCTCACCGACCAGCACACCACCAACACCCTGTTCGACATAGCGCTCGACGTCCTCGCGTCCCTGGATACCCGAGAGAGCAACCAAGACTGTGCCCTCGGGGACCATGTTGACCAGTTTGGTAGTTGTCTCCATATCGACCTCAAAATTGTGCAGGTTACGGTTGTTGACACCAATCACCTTGGCTCCGAGCTCAATAGCGACCTCCATCTCCTGTGCATTGTTGACTTCGACCAAAGGCTCAATGCCAAGCTTGACGGCAAAATTGTACAGGGTGCGGAGCTGCTCCACCGAAAGCATGGCAACAATCAAAAGGATGGTGTCAGCGCCATACACGCGCGCCTCCAAGATCTGATAGGTGTCAACGATAAAGTCTTTGCGCAGCACAGCAGGACGGTTGGGCAAGGAATCGACCATAGCACGAACAAGGCGCATGTCATTCAGGCTACCCTTGAACCACTTGGGCTCGGTCAACACCGAGATGACGCTCGCACCAGCTCGAGCATATGCGAGCGATTGTTCTGCTGCATTGGCGTCCAAGTCAATATTGCCTTTGCTAGGGCTGGCACGCTTGATCTCGGCCATGATGGCAGGGTACTTTGGATGACTCTGCTTAACACGCGCAACAAAATCGATCTGGTGAGGTGCGAGGCCAAGGTCGATGATCTTTTGCAGATCCTTGGCTGACTGACCAGGAAGTGACTTTGCGAGCGCAACATCCTGCAGACGCTGCTCATAAATCTTTTTGAGAATGCTGGGCGCGGATGCCTTGGCTGCTTCGGCAGATCCAGCTGGCTTGATCTCGGAATCGACGCCAAATTCAGGGTTCTCCTTCCAGGTGCCACCACGGAGACGCAAAAAGTTGCCAAAGAGCGTTTGGCCGTGCTCGGACAGCACACTCTCGGGGTGATACTGAACACCCTCGACACAGAGAGTCTTGTGGCGAACGCCCATGATAACGCCCGACTCGGTGCGCGAGGTGACTTCGAGTACGTCGGGGACAGTCGAAATGACGCCAGAAAGCGAGTGATAGCGGGTGGCCAGAATGTCCTGAGGAATGTTGAGGTACAGACCCTTGCCATCGTGCTTGATGGGTGAGACCTTGCCATGAACAATCTCACCAGCGAATCCAACCTTGCCGCCATAAATCTCAAACATGCATTGCTCACCCAGGCAGACACCAAGGATGGGGATCTTGCCAGCAAAATGTTGGATGGCAGGCTTGGAGATGCCAGCAGAATCAGAAGGATGACCTGGTCCAGGGCTGATGACGAGATGAGTTGGGTTCAGGGCCACAAGCTCTTCCAGAGTGACCTTGTCGTTGCGGAAGACCTGGACGTCGGCGCCTAGCAGGCAGAGCGACTGGTAGACATTCCAGGTAAAACTGTCATAGTTATCAATCATAACAACCGTCATGGTGGGCGAGCTTTTCTTCTTTCCTTCGCTGTAGTTGTATGAGTGGTTTATTTTTTGGAGGGAAGATTAATAATGAAGGGAAGGAAGATAGAGAATGGAGGTTGTGCAAAAGAAAAAAAAATGTATGTACGAGACAATGCCTCTCTTTGTGTCTCTCTCAGACTGACTCACAGCAACAAAACGTCCACGATCAAAATCAAATCAGAGTTTGGTCTTGCCGCTGGGGGAAAAAATACCTGCGTGCTCGGTCCCTGTTAGGAACTCTGATCCTCCAGATTCCATCATCCTATTTTGGAAAAATAGCATACACCTCTGTGGAGAAACCTCCAACAATTAAATTGTTGCAATGGCTTGCAACATCTGTGCAACCCATGGAACATTCATACTCGCAGATATACTAGGATCTTTATTGCCGTTTTAAATTCTAATAACTCAAAGATGCACATGGGTGAACTTGCCTCAAACCGCACTTCCTCCATTCTGTGCGACAGGAAATGTTCCTGAACTGTGGGCTCAGGACCCTCTGTGACTCTACTCTCCACAAGCAGACAGACTTGTGCATGTTCTCTTCTTGCCTAGCGAGTATCTTCTTTCTAAATCTGTATATAGTCAATCGACGCCATGTATCTCTTCGTGTAAAGTACCTTCTGCAGAACAACAAGGAGTACAGCTTCCGCCATGCCAATCCCGCATCAGAATCGAGCACTTCATCAGCATTATAACTTCAAGTTGGAATTCATTGCAGAATTCGAGGCGTCAACTTTGGTCAAAACGAGGTGTAGATATTTTTATTCGATGGGTGATAGCTTGTGTGTTGCGCAACATTCTCGGTCGACGAGACAATGCGTTGGGAGAAGTGTTCTCTGAGGAGCGTGATATCGTCGATAGGAATGTTGACGCGCGCGTTCAGTGAAACGATGTCGACCTTGAATTTTAGAAAGACTATTCAGGAACCAAAATTGCGCAAGGAATTTTGCCACCCCAATAAACGAAAACAAATCATACTTTTTTAAAACATAATTTTATTTACTTTGTCGAGCAATTCACGTATCTGATCAATTGACATGCCTTTCTCTACCCACGATCGAATCAAAAGAACTTTTTGTCGCCTGTTCTCTAGCTCTAGCTTTCGTTGCTCCAACTCCAGTCTTCTCGCTTCCCTGGCTTCCTCGAATTCCAGTCTCCTCCTCTCCAGGTCCAGCTTTCTTTCTTCTATGTCTTGAAGAGCTGAAGACAGAAAGTAAAGTAAAATATGGACGAAACACTAATTCAGATTCCATAAATCGGCATTATGATTGCACACAACCTTACCTTCTACTTCCCTGATGATTTTCTGTTCGTATGAGCTCCAGACTGTCCGCCTCGATAACTTGAGAGAACTCGAGTGTAACGACATGGATATGTGTCGACTTCCCGAAGGTCGAGGTCGTTTATTTTGCTGCTGTGGCTGATCCGTCGATTGTCGCTTTTGCTGCCGCGGCTGGAAGAGTAGCTGGGTGGAGATGGAGAGCTCACTTATCTCTTCCCCAGTAGTGTCGTTGGCAGGGTCGAGTCCTATCTCCTGTGCTGTATCTTGACCATTGACGTCAGAAATACCGTCAGCATCTTTACGAAACTCGCCGTCAAAGGTGCTGTCATGGAGATCTCTCGTATCTCCTGCGGCATTATTGTTGATGACTTCGTTGTCACGACCCCCAAGAATCTGAGATGAATCTGGTATCACCTCTACTTCCTCATGGCTTCTCTCGCCTCTGTCCTCGTCCCCACCTTCCTCTTCGTATTCGCTCTCCTCATCTAGCAGTCGACGTTGACGTTGGGATACTCTGTTGGCCTTTCGACTTTCCTTCAGTAGGGCCAAGCCGCCAGTGTATGTGCTCAACGGAGTGAATTTTGGCCTGTGCTCAAAGAGTGCGTCCAATTTCACATCGCTAGTACGCATGCTTTCAGGCTTTTGTGCCATTGTGTATATGTCGCTGTTACGGTCTTCGTTCGTGATACCGAATATCGTAGTCTTCGACTTCTCTTTGACAGCGATATCGGTCCTTCGAAAGCGATCGAGCCGTTCACGCGCAGCCTTTGTGTTCAAGTTTTGCCTGTCCTTGCTCTGATTGCTTATGACCTGAGCCAATTTTGTGTTTTCCTGGGCCGAGGGCCTATTGAGCAATCCGATACTCGTCTGTCCACCAATGTCGAAAACAGAAGAAAGGTTGGGAAGCTGTTCCAGCCAAATCTCAATTCTCTCAAAGTCCTGTTTTGAGAATCGCTCCTTCGACATAGGTACATTCGATCGTTTTGAATGAGATGACGGTTTCTTGCTTGTTGCCCTGCTGTCCATCACAAAGACTGGATCAGGTTGCTGTGATGAGAGGATGGAGGATGGTTCAACCATGTTCATGATGGTGGTAGTGGATGAGACGATTTAAAATTGAAGGGTGTGCGATTGTATCTGCTCTCCTTCAACAACAACAAAACAACAACAAAAACGCGTCGCGTCGGATTTGTGATCACAATACGCGTCCATCTCTCAGCTTTGAATGGGCGCATTTTAAGCAGGCGTATTCAAACATCATCTCCTTTTGGCGTGTCTTATCATAAGGTTTGTTTTTTTGTGATTCGGTTGAAGCCAAGCAGGGGGGGGTTTGCATGGCATACCATGATATTGGATGCTGTAGCCAGGGTAAGGACAGTTTTTTGTAGGAAAAAGGCCTGGACGAACCTTGCCATAGCGCAGGCGACAATCCGCGAATAGAGTTGCTTTCTTTTTTTTTGTCTTCTTAAAAAGTAGCAACACCTTGCTGACTTAAAGAGAGATGATTTCGATGTGCTTTTGATCAGCCAACTCGGTTCTTGTGCTGAAGTGGAGCAGGAGAGTGAACTAGGCTTGCTTCGTAGGTGGACAGCACATAGTGGATCAAGTCTTCTTCTGGTTCGTGACATACTTGGCTAGTGGAGAGGAATGTTGATCGTGGCCAACGTCTGAAGCGAAAATGGGCATTGGTGAGCGTAATGGAGTGAGTCTTTGAAGTATCGCCACTATAGGCTTCAGCCTTATCTAGGAAGATTTCCAGAATTAGGCCCACTGAATGGGCAACCTTTTAGCCTTGTCTTCTGGATGGAGCAGTTGGACGAAGTAGCAGAGTAGCTTCGTAAATGCGCTGTGGAAAGGGGTTCTGGAGCCGTTATACCTACTGGGGAATCTATTACGTAGCGGGTTGGAATACATATCCATAAGAGCCTATCTGGACTTCTTGAGGCTGAGAAGTCTACTCCACGTGTCATCCAAAATCCGAACTCTAAGTTCAAAAAGGTATGACTAAAATCAGGTTTTGCAAGTGATGGTAGAAGTAGTTTGGGCTCGCTTTTCGGAGGCGCGTTTAGACGTACAAAAGCTATTCCCGTGTAGTGCCAGTTTAGACCTAGGACGAAACCTATGACGCTCTTAACCTTTGATATAAATCAATTAGAAGGGTGAACGACCCGTAAAAGGCGTCAGAGTCTGGAATGGCTAGTTTATTGACAACCAAGAACCTGCCTTTCACATAAAGAGACTGTTTGGAATGGATAATCAGATCTCGATATTCCTGATATATAAAGCAGAAAGGGCTTGATTCAATTCTACAGATAGGTACAGGGTGTCCAAGATAGAGAAGGAAAGTTGGTTCATCCGTCTCTGGGTCACGTGTATACTCGCCGTGGCAGCCTACGTTGTCATTGACGAGTATGAGTTCTTGGTATGGCGTTTTTGTTAAAAGGGGATGCCACACGGTAGTAGTTCTGAGAAAAGTCACCTTTGTCCGCTCTATTAAATACCTCAATTTGTTATGGCTAGTGTCCTTTTCAATAGCCCGTGGATGGAGATAAATTTAGTGACTGACAATTTCACACGTTTCTATCCTAGTTTGGATGACTGCTGGCTGCGGCCACGGTTAGTCTTATTCTTAGTTTGTCAACTCTTACAACTACTTCTTCACCGAACCGTTCGCGGTCGCTAGATGTAAAGTGTATTGTCGATTTCACCCTATCCCCTTTTTTTGTTCGCAGTGCGTGATTGTGAAGTAGTGATTGATACCGGTATACTCGACCCATACTGGTCCAAAATCCGGTACGCACTTCCCCGTACCAAACATACCAGAAATGATACAGTTCACCGTGTAGGCGAATATGGAAAATATTAATACGGCAATGGACAATGAAAATCGGCCAACTGGGTGGCCGTACGAGGACTCTGAGTCTCCTAGAAGCATCATCGGTGCTTGTGTCCAGGCGTTTTAAGGGAAATAAAGAATTCATGATGGATCATGATTGGTAGAGTACAAAGCTGCAATGGTATGTATAAGAAAATACGTCAATGTCATGTTTGTCGCAAGGATCTTACACAACACACCACCTTCATCTCTCTCCAATAGCAACATGTCAAAGCAAACGGGATTGCAATTGCCAGATCTTATGTGTATACCCTTTGAAGATCGAAAGGGCGCGTTATTCGTTAGTCACTACATCTACAACTATTGTCTATGGTGGAGGCGAAGGTGGCAACCCCTGATTTTATGCAGATTGCATAAAAATGTTAAATCAATGGCAGTAACGCACACACTATCTTCTGATCCTCGGCCATTAGACATCGCGACAAAGAGTAAGACTGTCCCCGACTATATATCACAAAATATTGCTTTATACTATACCAATACTTTTAGTAGTACGTTTTATTTCGATACCAGTACATCCTATACCGGTATGGCAGTATCAATCTCTATTGTGAAGCGACTTTATCAGCGAACACACATACAGTTTGGTGGTAATCTCAAACGAGGGGTCAGAGCTCAATCTATGCTAAAATGAGGATGAAAACGGTAATTGCTCGAGTGCAATAAGGCAAGACAAGTTGCTCATCGCTCAAAAAATGTCATCGAAAATCTGTTCTACCGTCCTCTTCCCTTTGTATAGACCTTTGCGAATTCTTGCATGTGCACCTTCTCTCTTTCTTCTTCTAACTATCGCTCTGATGTACACAAGACGCATAGTCAACCCCTTGTCCGCGGAGCGAAAGAAAAAGAAAGATATTATTCTATGCAGAACAAATCCCGCCGCTTCCCCTGTCGGTAGATGTTCATGCTTCCCGTTCAGCATGTCATTGTTGACGCATTTGTAAACGCCAGCCCAGAGTCTGCCCAACGCATAGGTACAAATCTGTTTATATGTACCAATTGGAGCACTGCCACATCTGCTTAGAAGCACAGCATATGTGTATCGGGTAATGGTGGTCTTTTTCATGACATCGTAGTGTTACAAACATCTAGTTGGCGTTTCAATGCCTTTGATCATGCACAAGAATAACGAGACTTGATGCACCGCCGTTTGTGACGTTGAGCAATAACAAGCCATATTATGTCCTCTCCTCACAACTTCTTATGCTCATTGATTTCCACTTTTCTCAACTCACTCCATTCTTCGCTCCTCGGCTCACTTAATCATGGTAGCGAACCAAACGAGTACCGTACATGATATATATCTCTTGCGCTGTATATCTCTAGTAAACCATGTCCTCACAATTAACACTCTCTCGTTGCAAATACTTAGTATTGTCGTTTTGTCCTCGGAAAACCTCTCGGCACCGGTAGCTTTGGCTCGGTCCACGAGGCTAGATGGGGGAACCAGCTCTGTGCAGCGAAGACATTCTTCGGCAGCCAGTCTGACTTTCACCAGCAGTCGATCCAGAAAGAGATCGGAGTCCTCCAGACACTCCGCCACCGTCATATTATCCAGTTCTATCGAGCCCATGAAGAAAATGGCAACATCTATCTCTTGATGGAGCTAGCCGAGAAGGGTAGTCTTGCTCGAGCCATTATCAAGAACGAGATCTCCGACTGGCAGACCAAGGAGCGACTTGCTCAAGAGATTGCTCAAGGCCTTGCCTTTATCCACCAGGAAGGAGTTCTCCACCGTGATCTTAAGAGCGCCAATGTGCTCCTGACCAAGCACATGGAGGCCAAACTGGCTGACTTTGGGCTGGCCAAGGTGCGATCATTAACTAACATGGCTTCCGGAACCAATGCGTCGACTGGAGTGGTCATGGGGACAACTAGGTGGATTGCGCCTGAGCTCCTGTGGGCCAGTAAGCCAGTGTACTCGGCTAAGTCAGACGTGTACGCGCTGGGAGTGGTGATGTGGGAGATGGCGGCCAACTGCACGCGGCCATTTGAGAGCCTAGACGACGTACTGGCGGCTATGGCCATCAGAAATGGTAACCGTGAGACCCTGCCAGAGGACACGCCAACCGTGTATCGTGAATGGGTGGAACGGTGCTGGCACCAGGATCCTACTCAACGACCTGAGGCTAGTGAGGTCATTTTAATGCAGGATGGATCGACAAACATCGATGATGCTAATGATGGCGAAGGTACCACGAGTTATTTGGACATTGCCTCCAGCCAATCACATATGGCAGTCAGCCAGGGCCATCGGAGACAGGATAGCAACGGTGACGAACTCGTAGATCAGGCGCCTTTAGGGGCTGTCGATGACCTTGGGGGCCGTTTGGCATCAGTGGATGATAATGATGTGGATTTGAATGCGAGTGATGGCGTCAAGTGGATCTTTAAGGCAGCAATCCAGGGGGATTCAAACGCACAATTCTACCTTGGCGTGAGATACGAGGACGGACAAGGCGTCACACAGAGTCATGTCGAGGCAGTCAAGTGGTACACCAAGTCAGCACTCCAGGGGAATGCAAGTGGTCAGCACAACCTTGCGAATATGTACCTAGAAGGGCGAGGAGTCGAAAAGAACCCTGCCGAAGCACTCAAATGGTTCCAAATGGCAGCGGACCAAGGGCTTGCATCGGCACAGTGTAACCTTGGGATGTTGTACCTCGGAGGGCGAGGAATTGATAAGAACAAAGCCGAAGCGGTCAGGTGGCTTACCAAGTCAGCAAATCAGGGGTATGTGGTAGCACAATGCAACCTTGGGTTAACGTTCCACGTCGGAGATGTAGTCGAGGAAAACAAAGCCATGGCTGTCGAATGGTACACCAAGGCGGCGGAACAGGGGCATGCTATCGCACAATACCTCCTTGGGGTGTGTTACGTCGACGGACTGGGGGTCGAACAGAATTATGCCGAGGCCGTCAAGTGGTTGACTAAGGCAGCAGATCAGGGTGAAGCACGTGCGCAACAAACCCTTGGTTTTCTGTACCAGCATGGGCATGGGGTTAGGCAGAGCAATGCCGAAGCCATCAGGTGGTTCACCAAAGCAGCAGTGCAGGGGAATGCAAAAGCACAATTAAGCCTCGGGTTGTTGATGTAGAATTATACCACTAGTGATTGTGTAGTCACCCTGATGGATAGTGAATATGATAAATATCCAACACAGAAGGTTGTGTGGATCGCGGTTGGTTCCAACTTTGCCGTTCTTTCCCCTTCCTCCCTCTTTTTTAGCTTAGAACGGTGAAAAAAGATGTTGAGCAGTGCGCTGTCGAGGCTATCTAAACTAAGGAGAGCACAATACATTCTGAGTAGTCGATGCCGAGAACTCGAGCTGTATAAGAGGAGATACAATCTTTTGCAATTATGAATGGATGGATATCACTTCAACACTAAGCTAACTGCGAAATAAACAATATGGACCAAAATCGACATTTAGCCTTCACAAACCGCTAGGAATGGATGAACAGATTATATAACTTGAGGCGGCACTAACACAAACGGAGAATTCTAATCGATCACATTACACCCCATGCTCAAGTAACACCTTTGCTTTTTCTCGTTATTTTTGTTCACATATATATTGATAAATGTATTCGTAACGTAATTTCAAGAGTCTAGTTAGCGAATAGTAGCTTATTATACTGATGAATGTTGGTAAGCAGCATGTAGTACTAGGTAATTTTCTTCATGTTCTGGCTATAATGCAGCAATTCTCCTTTATAAGTACAAGTGTCGGCCTCAAACCCAATGTTGTTTCTTGCGAGGTTGTGACATTAGGCAGGCGTGAGAACAATGCGCCACATGGACGTGCAATTGCACCATAACGCTCCATTTGAAGTTTGGTTTGAAATTACAGTTGTAGTCGCCGCCTGAATTTCCACAAAAATGCACGTATTTGTCCATTATTGGTCATTGAGCAAGGTTCAGGGGAGGGGGGCGAAGAATGCAACCAGCTGTGAACACATGATCAGGATTTGCAGTTCAAAAAAAAGTAGAGCTGCTGAAGAGTAGATCATTCGTCCTCAAAACGTACCCCGTGGAATAAAATGAATTGATAAAAAAATGATACAAATTTTTTGAAATAAAAAATTAAACTGGGGGTCCAAAGTCCGTGGAATTATAGGAGGAGCATAGTCTTTACAAAGAGCGTATTTCTTGATAAAGGTAAATGAGATTGGGTTACAACGCTCATGTGAGGTCCAATTGAGATTCCAGTAGTACGGCAAGCACGTCTGATGGCACATGCACTAGTTGAAGTGCAGTCCCCAGGTGACTGGCACAAATGGCCATTTGGAATGCAGCCTCAGTCCTTAATATTTTAGGTGTGTGAACGCCATTCATACGTGAAAGGAATTTGTGGGGAGAAAAAACAACCCTGTAGATTGGTCAACACTCCAATCTACGGTATGGAAACAGAAGAAGTGTTCCCAGGTTTTACATGGAAGAGGTACGCTAGCAAACAATACCATGAATGTCAGAATTAAAACAAGATCGGAGAAAAGACCAAGACATTGTTATGTCAATCACGGTGGTACAATGCCATAAGAGGGCGTACAAAGCTAAAGACTGAGTTGGGCAAGCAATCACGCAAAGGGAACAGAAGTAAACAGGAACTTAAAATAGTCAATTTCGTTGCCAAAAGGGGGGTCTTGGAATGGTGTCACTTCTTTCGTGCAAAGGCTCCTCTCTGTTTGACCGTTGGCAGCGCTAACGTGCCATATTCTCATTTTTCGCAGCTGGATTGCCCTTGCAGATGTTAGGAGGCCTTGGCTCAGCTGTGAGTGATCCTTTTGAGCGAATCAGGTAGCTTGAAGATGTGGGCGAACCAAAATGACATAGTTGGTGGCGGAACGGAATCAGAGTGGGAGATCTCTTCTTTTGGAATGACACCTGTCAAAGCCACAGTACCACACATTGGTAGGAGGTCAAGGTGACCGATCCTCGACAGCTGTGCCTGAAAATCTCCCTATCCCATACCTTCCCCCTTTTCCGTCCCCAACAAACAGTCAGCTTGCAGCAACCCAGCTCAGTTCGGACTCCCGACCCATTTCTCTAGAAAAAGACCGCTCTCTCCATCTTCCCCGACCTTTTCTTTAACCTCATGGCATTTCGTCAAGCAATCCGATTCATGTCGACCTCACGTCCCGCCCTTCACGATTCGGCCGTCATTGGCCTCTTCAGCAATGGTCAATTGGCTGGCCTGCCCCGATCGGCTTCTGCCTCGGCCAAGTCGGCTCTCGAGGAGGAGCTCGCTCGCATTGGCCTGAAGGGCAAGGCTGGCGAGGCCAAGATTGTCTATGGCAACTTTGGCCTGGGCTCCGAGATTAAGAAGGTTGCTCTCGTTGGACTGGGCCAGAATGGCGCCACCAATGCTGCCAAGGACCGTGTTCGTATGGCTGTAAGTACTGTTTCCACTGTTTCAACCACTCTTAATAGAAGTCTTTTAGGAGCGAGGGAAGGGGGAGGGAAAGCAGTGTACTCTGTCTCTGTTCCATGGGCTTTGGTACGAATAGGAAACCTTGCTCCATGAAAATCATGGGAATATGTATTTCCCGGACGTGCAGGGATACCTTCTCCATCGTTCCCACTCCTCCTTTCCATCCTCCTCCTTCACTTTTATCCATGAATGATGAATGCTAAATACCACCATATACTCTTCTTGACAATTCACACCTTCTCTGTATATGTCCAACATCATAGGTTGCTGCTGGTGTCAAGGCTCTGAAGGCTGAAAAGGCTACCGACATTGGTATCTCGGCAATGGGTGGACACGACCAGGCAGCAGCCGAGGGTGCCACCCTGGCGCTCTACTCTTTCAACCAGTTCAAGTCTGGCAAGAAGAAGACCGAGAACGGCGACAACATCTCTGTCTCGCTTCTGGAGGCTGGCGACGACGGCGAGTTGCTCCTGAAGGCATTTGAGCAGGGCAAGATTACTGCCAAGGCTCAGAACTTGGCTCGTACCTGGATGGAAACTCCTGCCAACCACATGACCCCCACCATCTTTGCTGAGCGCTTCCAGAAGGAGATTGAGGCTCTGGGACTCGGCGACAAGGTCGAGGTCATCATCCACGATCAGGCATGGGCAGAATCGCACAACATGGGCGCCTTCCTCAGCGTCGCCCGGGGCAGTGATGAGCCCCTTCGCTTCATCGAGTTCCGTTACAAGGGTGCCCAGGATAAGAACGAGCGGCCTTTGGCCCTTGTCGGCAAGGGTGTTACCTTTGATACGTAAGTTTTTAATTATCAAGGACCAGCCTTCTTTTTTTTTCTCCCTTCCCTTTCCTTGTCTCCTCTGCAAATTTTAAGGATATTACATCGTTGAAATGTTCCAATTGCCCTGCGGACCAAATTATGTCCCCTCATCAACAGTATCTCGGGGCTATATTACTCTAACTTTCATATTTTCCTTCTGCCTTTACGAAATCATTTACAACAATAGCGGCGGAATCTCGCTCAAGCCTTCGGCCAACATGGCGGCGATGAAGGGCGATATGGGTGGTGCAGCAACGGTGGCCGCGGCTCTGTGGGGTATTGCTGCTCTTCAGCTTCCCATCAACGTTGTTGCCGGCATTCCTCTGACCGAGAACATGCCCAGCGGCTGCGCCACCAAGCCTGGCGATGTTGTGACATCCATGTCTGGCAAGACGATCGAGGTCGACAACACCGATGCCGAGGGTCGTCTGATCCTGGCCGACGCTCTGACCTACATCTCCAAGACCTACCAGCCCCACACTTTGGTCGACCTCGCCACCCTGACCGGTGCTATGGATGTCGCCCTCGGCACTGGTTATGCTGGCGTCTTCTCCACCGATGATGAATTGTGGCAGCAGCTCGAGAACGCTGGTCAGGCTGCTCATGAGTGGTTCTGGCGTATGCCTCTGAACAGCGTCTACTTGAGCCAGATCACCGCCAACACTTGCGCCGATCTCATCAACACTGGCGGTCGCTCGGCCGGCTCTTGCACCGCTGCCATTTTCTTGCGCGAGTTTGTCCACGGTATCGTCCGTGATGATGGTCTGCAAGAGCGTGAAGGCGAGGAGTCGACCGAGGTCGGCCAGCTTCTGGACCCTATTGATCATCCTGTCCGCTATGCCCATATCGATATTGCCGGTGTCATGGATACCACCAAGACCAACGGTTACTACGCCAAGGGCATGACCGGCCGCCCTGCTCGTGCCCTCATTGAGTTTGCCAAGCAGCTTGTCAACAAGCAATAATTTTTTTCATTTGTTTTAAACCATTTTTTCTTTGTATTACAGCGCAATTTTGTAGTTTGAATTTTTTCTCTTTTGCAGAGATTTGTATTTTTTTTTTAGTGAACAAGAAAGTATGTTACAAAGTGTAATAAAAGAGAAAAAAGATAGAAATGTTCGCAATAGATAACGAAGAGGAGTTGACATTGGAAGCGTAGACACAAATGAAAGGAAACAATCAAAAATCTCACCGAGGCTCCCTCCTATAAAAAAAAACTATCGATTTTGTTTTCCCTGTAGTTTCCATTGGAAAGGGGGGCTTTCTCCTTTTCCTTTGTGGCTGGATGCTTCTGAAAATGAAGCCTTTACAGACGACATTGAATTATACCCTTATGGGCTTCTGCCTGGTACAGGTGGCGGCGCCGGTTGAGAGTAGCCATTAACACTGTTGTATGTTGAATGAGGAGGCGAATAGGGTGCTGTCAATGTCGATGAAACTGGAGGCGGAGTGGATATAGAATGCTGCTGTTGCATTTCATACTCGCGCCGACTCTGCTCCATGGCTCGCTGAAGATCTATCTCTGACTGCGTGGGTGCACCATGGTATGCTGGAGGAGGGGGTGGAGGGTGCGCAGGAGGATAGGCTGGCGGTGAGTGGTATACAGGCATCAGCGGGTACTGCTGGTTGTTTGCCGGGGCTCCAGTAGAGGCTGCATGGGATGGAGCCAGGCGATTCATGCGTTTGTGGAACGAGTGCGGCTTTTGGCCGCGACTGCGCCGGATCAGAGGGGAGCAGATACATGACCAGACACAGCACAAGAAGATCAGGCCCACAACAATGCCGACGGGGATGACAATGTACAGATGCCGACGTGCCCAGTTGAGCACTCCGTCGATACCGCCCGCATACGAGCATTCGCCCTTCTGGCAAGTGCCTCCAAAACCGCAAGGTGTGCCATCGACAAAGTAGACGCCGGGAATCTGAGTGCACGATAGCGGGTTGCCCATCGGATCGTTGCACAGCAGTTCGCAACCGTTGGCATTCTGACATGCACCATTAATGCCTTCTCGGCCCTGCTGCTTGCACTGAAGGTCTCGTGAGGTACAAAGGCCCTTGGCACACTGCAGGTTGCCACTTCCAGTCGTGCCATTGCCACAAGGCGTCAGATCTGGTACGCGTACATCAGGAGGACATGTGGCAGATGTACCTGTGCAGACCTCGACCTTGTCGCACTCGGAGATGGCGTTGCGGCACACTGTGCCGGCTGCTGCAGGCTGGCATTTGTTGCAACAGTCGTCATTGAGATCATCACAAACCGCGCCGTTCTTGAACTTGCAGGTTGCGCCATCGCAGCAAGGGTCATTGGCACAATCGTCGGCGGAGCCACAGTCGCATTCCTCGCCTGCCTCGCGAATACCGTTGCCGCAAATGTTCTCTCCTGACTGTTGGACTGTGCGAGTACCCGGAGGTTGCAGGCATTGGCCCTGTGGGCTCTGAATGGTGGAGCAGATGGCTTTGATACTGCATGGTGAAAACTGACGAGTTGGTACGTTCTCTGATGGGTTCATGATGTACTTGCCACCAGCATCGCACACGGCCGTAGAGAGAGGACAGCAGTCCTGAGAACAGGCCGCTGTACAATCGTGCACAGCGCCAAATCCATGACCAATCTCATGCGCCACAATCATCCACTCGGTTGGCGATGCTGATGAAACACCCGTGCCAGCAGTATATTGATTACCATTCTGAGCAACTGCTTTCATCTGGCATACGGTTTTGGTCCAGGCAATGCCGACAACAGCTCCAGAGTTGCAGCGCGTCATCAAATGCCAGAGACCTGCACCATCCTTGGGCCGGTCGCCTTGGCCACGCCACCAAGAAAAGTCGCTTAGACGTCTGTCGATAGTATAAGTATCTGAGCAGTCCTGGTTCCATGGAGTGTCCCTGTTGGCAGGGCTGGGGCAAACTGGCGATTCGATATTGAGGGTAATGATGCCCAAAGCGACGTTGAAAGTTGACTCGTAAATCGCCGACGCTGTGTTGAAACTGGTAAAAATTTGCTTGCGGGCCTCAGTTGTACCACCATAATTTTTGACATACGAACAGTCTGCAGCCACACCCTATTTGGTTCCAATTTCAGGTTGAAATTACGAAAATGTAGTTTAAGAGATAAATTAGTAATCAAAACGAAACACTTGTATGCTGGAAGGTATAGAACAACAAAGGCTTTAGACAACATTAAAAAAAAACACGAAAGGATGCACATTACCACGTAAATAACCATGCGATTCTGAGGGCATCCTGCCGGTACAGGGTTAGGTCCCGCAGCCCTGACCTCAAGCTTACGCTTGTGTAAGGAAGCTGGCTTGAGCAACGAAGACCATGGGGATGACAGGTTGTCGTCCATGGCGTCCATAAGAATAGGAGCGCTGAGATCTGGAGGGTAGTAATATCCCCGTTTCGAAAGGGCATCCTCAAACTCGGCGGTGCGGTTCAGCATGGTATCAGCGCCGCAGCTGTACTGGGGTTCATGGGTGCTGCGTTTTCGTCGCTGTTGGTTGCTATTAGCATGGTAAAGATCCGAGTCTCGAAAGATGACCAGATGTGACTCTGACTCGTGTGAAAACGGCACAGCATCTTCAGCGCGTTTCTGGCGGTGGTAGAGCTGTTTCGTGGTGACGTGGAAAGTATCATCGTAGGCGGTGAATGCACCGGATAGCGACAGCTTATTGTGGCTAGTGATTTTGTAATTGTAGACAGAAAGACAGATATGTAGGGTTAGCCATTGCGATAGAGAAATGGGAAAAGAGAGGACTATCGTCCATGTGGTTTTCTCTAGACTAGTCAAAGTGACGGAGGGGCGATGGAGATGTATTGGATGTGGCACAACGACAATGATAACAAAAAAAAAAAAAAAAAAACACTTACTCTTGCACGTCCTGGTCGATAACCATACGTGCCCAACCAACAACTCCTGATTCGTACATCATGTGTTCAAGGGTACGACCGCTTTCGTCATGTCGACGGGACGAGGTTCGGATACGATCCCAGTGGTGATCAGCATCCTGTTTAGAATCGAGTACGACGCCCTTGTAAGCACGGATGTCCTTACGAGAGATGTCTTCGCCGAGGTCCAGGTTAGAGTGGAAAAGGTCATGGTTGGGCTCGAGATACAGGTAGTAGGTAGTGTTATAGGCGGAGAGCTCTAACCGCAAAGTGTCGTCATAGCGGATGGTGGTGTCGGACAAAAGGGCTTCGAGGATGGCGCGTTTAGCTATGGGTTGGTCGCGGTGGAGGTCGTGCGGAGCAACACGCGGAAGAATCTCGTGCTGAACATTGACGACATGTTCTGAGTGGGCGATGATGGGTACATGTGTTGTATGGGCTATCGAGTGCGTAGTGTTGCGTTGTGTGTTTTAGTGGCGAAGTGGGGGAGATGGAGTAGGGAAAGTATATTTACAACGGAGAATAAATGATGCGGGTCGTGTATCATCATGTCATTATGCCCAGAATGCAGTGCGACAATGAAGGGGGTGGGGTAGAGCGAGTCGACAGCGTGTCCAACAGAACAGCGTCAAGTGGAGTAGAATAGAATAGGGTAGAGGGAGGAGCATCACAGATGCATGCGAGTGAAGCAGGGAAAGAGGGCGGAGAAAATAAAGGGGAGGATCGAACGACCAGCCGTGAACATGTAACGGACGATCAATGTGCACAAAGTTAATTCAATAATATATATAAAAATATATGAGGCAACAAGAGGAGGATGAGCAGCGAAAAGAGACCAAATGAAAAGAGACAGAGAGAAACAGGGTTAGGCGTGGAATTCATAGCAATGAGAGCGACACAATGAGGCTGACCCTTCTTGACAGGCGTGATATAGAGAGGGTACAGCATTGTACAGCACGAGACAATACGATTCATGTTGCGATACAATACCTTGAACAGAGGTGATGGCCAATGCAACCAGCGATGTCAGGGCAGCTATACAGCCCCGAGAACTAAAGAGCATGATGATGATGGTCGCAGATCAACGAACGATGACAGTGCTGTTGCTTTTGCTGCTATACTTCTACTGCTACCACTCTTGCTGCTGCTGCTGCTCCTTGGTGGCTACTTTTTTTTTTAGATAGATGGTGAGATGCTGAGATGTAAACGACGGAGAGAGCAAGAGAGCGAGAGTCGATCCAGCTAAAAATGATGTGACCAAAGTGGCACAGGAAAAAGATTGTAGTGTCAAGGCAGAGAGGTGAGAAGGGCGCAAGAGTGTGAAAAAAAAAACTGTGAGATAAAGATGACAGTAGACAACAAGAGTGTGTGCTAGTGTGAGGAAGTAAATAAATAATAAAAAAATATATTCCCAGCTGGTTACCTTTCCCTCCAGGGGCACAGCCAAGCAAGCAGAGACAAGAGGAGTGAATGGGACAGGACAGGTCTCAGTGGACAGCGGAGAACCTGAACTTGTGATGTAAATGTTTATGTTGTAATGGTAAGACTGGAGGAGAGGTGGAGAGAGGAGAATTATGCGTAAAAAAGAGATGGGAAAGAAAGAGTCAACAATGGAGAATGGTTGGAATGTGTGGACAAGAGAACGTGCGAGGCACGTTATAATGGAGTGAGCAAAAAAGACGGTGAAATGAATTATCCAGGCACACAGTTTTTATTTTTTTTACATGCTCCCATGCTAGAAGAGGAATAAAAAAAAGGGCGATGAGGAGGGGAGGGGAGGGGTAAACCCAAGGTGGGCTGGGCTGGTGACTTCAAAAATAGGAGAGCGTAGCGAGTGTCCGCCATGTGTACAGCCCACATGGGCACATCTTTGTCATTGCACGCTGACAACAATAACCCTATGCGTACACCAATAAACAACAATTCTCCAGAACCCCTCAACCCCACTTCTTCCCTTCATTCTCTTTGCTGACATATTGCAATCAAGAAAGAGAAGGATCGGATGGAAGGTTGGCATGGAAACAATGACCACTGTCTAAAAAAAAAACAAAAAAAAGAAAAGCAGGACTTGGCTGAAGGGTACTCTACCATCCGTTATAGGTAGCTTCCTGTTGGTACACCAGCGTCATCGGCAGTCAACCACATCCATTTTGCGTACACATACACACAAGTGACACACACAGGTGTTTTCTTTACTGGTTACTGTTGTTTGTACCAAACTCTGCTCCGTAGTCTTCGGTTGAGAGTCGACGGGAAGGGTGGCGGGTTCAAGCAGCGCCTTGGTTGCCAAGCCGCTGAGGGCAGGTGGACAGGACAGGACAGGACAGGACAGGACAGGAATGGTGTGGTTGATGGACAGCATTTGCAGGCTGGGCTCATCCGGGTTAGTTGCTGCTGCCGCTGTCGTACAAGAATCCATTTGACTTCGTTGATTTTAACCCAATGCTCACACTCTTTTTCCGTTTAACGTTCCCAATAAGTTGGTTCTGAGTATTTATATCACTGTCTTGGTCCACTCGACATCCTACATACCAGCAAAGAGCGATTTGGAATGCACATAATTGGCCGGCTCCTTTGCCCACATAGGATGAAGTTGTGCTGAGAGCAGATGTTGGAGACCCATTTTTAGTTATAATCATTACAAATTTGTGAACTAGATTGCTCAAACAGCTATGTTGTTGATGACAGCGAGAGCACCAGGTGAGGCGACACCCATCCAACCGCAGACCTGAAACCGTCCCCTTCCAAGTCAAACGCCTAGGTATAATATTACCATATCCACCGACCTTGCATCCGTGATCAGTTGCCCCACAGTGCTGTCTATGTTTTGTGTTTGTATATATATATGAATGTGCGCAGAGATGTTCATTCGGAGAACGCTAATGGAAAAATTGCTTCAGCTTCTGCTTGGAACTGGTTGGGGGGCGCACAGGTGATGGCTGAGGCAGACTTTGCTTGATTTTGGCTCCACCAGCAGAGCCTTGACTTCCTCCACTACTGCTTCCTCCAAACACATTCTTCACGCTAGAGAATGCATTCTTGGTTGCTGAGGCTGGGGGCAGTGGGGGCGGAGAAGGTGACCGTGGAGGAGGTGGCGGTGGTGGAGGAGGGCCATTTCTCAGTAGCCGCATGTCATCCATAAACGAACCAGGTGTCAGAATATGTGTCGATCCAATCAACACGTCCCAATTGTGTGCTGCTGCTGCCTCGTACACAGTACGAATCTCTGTAAAGGTCATGCCTCCAGCCACAAACAAGATAAGTCTACCCTGAGGCTCATTCCGACGACCCTTGTGATGGAATGTTGGTTTAGCAGATCTTAGAGATCGCACAGTCTTGGGTGCTTGGATCTCCTGCAATTGGTCAGGCGCGAGGGTAAAGGGGTATTGGTCACGGTCAATGGTCTTGTCAACAACACCCTGTAAGCGTGTTCAAACAAAGTGGACGAAAAGGGGGCAATGTAAGTAAACACAGTTGTGGAGCGTAACACACGCGTATCCCATGTTTGAGTAGCATGCTTCACTCTTTTGAAGAACATGGTCTAGACCTACATCGATAATAGTCTTGATGACTGGGGTGTACCGTGGTAGATCATACTCCAAATCCTCCTCGTTCACCGTGTTTTTCTTTAACAGACCGCTAAACCATGATTTCTTGTTTGGCGGGGGCGCGGCCACATCCAACTTGACGCCCAAAAACTCGAGATTGTTGGCAATGTCTCGATCTTCATAACTGCAACGACTCATCTGGAACAATTGATTCCTCACATCCTGAGTTGCTGCCTGTGAAATAAAGAATAACATGACCAGTCGAAGACGGTCGCGAATCGATACAGATCGGTCCTCCAGCATTGCAGCCATCTCGACATCAAAGCTCTTGGGAATCTCACCATTGGCAAGCTCACCGGTTGCTAAAGACTGTGGGTTGTACCCCCCCCCCCAAAAAAAGTTAAATTAATTGAGTGAGTAGGTGATTATGACAATTCCCATGAGCAATTGGATCACTCACTTGTTTTATCCAGACTTCAAACTACCAACCTGTTCTAAAGCTGCCACGTCGACCAATTTGTCTCTCTTGATAATATCCATACAGTCTTTAACCATGGACAGATGCACTGTGAACTATAAAATGGTGTACAACGAAATATTAGGTATTTGTCCTGCGTTTCTTAGTGCTGACTATCATGTCCATGTAATATACATGATTGGGTAAAATACCTTTTCTTTGTTCTCCTGGAACTGTGGAAGCTTGGCAAGCTGCTCTTTAATGTTGTCAATCTGACTTTGCGTACGCCTAATTATTATAAGGAGAGCCATTGGAGTGAGCAGACTTTTCGCCTGACATTTGCTATTACAACACCGCTCAGTTGTCATTGCTTTGGCAACTGGCTAATCAAGTCGCATGATTTCCCCGTTGAATAATTACCCTGCTTCTTTTGGCATGGCGTCTTGCATCAATTTGTCCACGTTTTCTCTCAAAAATTTGATGCACTCTGTGAGATGGTTATGCCGAATCTTGACAAATGTCTTATCGTTATCGTCCAGTACAGCGATTTTCTTTGTCGGCTGTCCATCCTGACCCTCTGAAGTATATTCGTAGCGCTTGCCATCCTCAATTGGCAACAAGTCGTTTGCAAGGGCTTGATAGGTAAAATCATGCAGAATAGGCGTTATGGGGTCTAACGAACGATCAACAATCATGAGATGTGGTTGCTTGGCCTAATGGCAAAAAAAAAGAATAGTATTGTTAGTCTTGGGTATTATTTTGGATCATTGCATTCTTTTTTGAAATTTCTTCTGGTGAACTAGATAAAAAAAAAATACACATACTCCAGTACGAGGCTGGCCTTTATAAAACTCGTCCAGATCCATCTGGACAGTCATGGCCAAGTTCTTTGCTTGCTGCATACTTAAATCGGAAGATCGATAATACGAGACAATGGGGTTGATCTGGAGAGTAGCACACACTGAGACAAGCTGCTTTGAGATGGCGTTTAACTCGTCGTGCTGATGTCGATCCTTGAGTGGCGGACTGTATAGATTGAAGAAAGAACGCTGGTTGCCAAGCGAGAAGACACGCGATTCCACAGCTAGAAGGTGCATGATATGTCCAAAAAGGCGAGGGAATGGTTATAGAGATGCTCTGGATGTATTCCTTCGAATATAATTGCTGAATCATATGCCATCTTTACCAAAGAAATCAATGAAAGCCTCCTTGAAAGTCTTGATGTACTTTGGATCTGTCGACGACCGGATATGATCAAACTTTTTATCATCCAAGCCTAGTGATAAAGCAAAAATTCAGGTTTAGACCACGATTATACTCTATTACTCTCTTCTCATACCAAAAGGAAATTGAAAAACAGATTGAGTCATACCAGCCAAGAAGAAAAAGTGACCGGCAGCATAGGTAGGTGGTTTGCCAGCAGGAAAGTCACGGATGAGTCGGCGAATTGAGTCGTCATTCGGCGCCAAGAAGTAGATTGCTTCCACGTTCGGGACTGGTGGTCGTCGTGTCTCGAGGTTCTCAAGGACTAGTACCATTCATCAGGATGTGAAAAAAACGTAAGAAGATGTGAGATCCCTAGCTTTTTTCGTAGAATGGCTGGAATTTGTATTGGGTCGTTCCTTCTTCAACGTTGAATATTAACTTACACATGGTGCCTTCTTGACCCAAGACGTCAGCCAAGAGACAGTTGGCCGAGGCCATGATCTCAGCGGCACGTGCATCAACAATCACATACTTATAACGCCCTGACTCAACCTTCACATTATCAATAGATTCCAGGAACCCTATGTAGAGTGTCAAGCCAACGGCCCAGGATGGTGAGTGATATGTAGTAGTGCGATAAACACCCATGTTATTGTTCATCTCCCCCTCGTTTGCTATCCTTTAGCGCTTGTGTATCCAAGCTATGCTTTGCGTGCTTTTACGACACTACTAATAAAAAAAAACCAAGGTCATCAAGTTATAAGTCCGAATGACTTACTCCTTTTGAGGGTATCCGTGATGGAAATGGGCTGGTTGTGGTTCATGAGGGAATTGTTGCCTCCTCAGCTAGAATGGACTATTAGCAAGAAGAGATGGGATGATGAGCTCGAACACGAGGACATGTGAAGAATGTGACTTGCCTTTCAAAGGCGATGCTGGTAGGGTGTCCCATGGGTTAAGGTTCAGTCTGACAAGTCCGCACCCTCTACTACCAAAAATTCCCTTTGCCACCTTGGTTTAGACACCAACGCGTTTGTACCTCTTTAGCTGTGCCTTAGCATCCATATTGGAACATGTTATCCCTTTTTTCAATAAACAAAAATGCTACGCAGGCAACACAACATAGAAACTTTGTCTTGAGGCCTATTCAACAACTGTTCTTTCGTGTTAGACTTCAAGGCTGGTGTGATCTAATTCGCCCATATTGGCCAATCGAATTCGTCGTCATTAGGTCTTTTCAATACGAGAGTAACAGCGTATTCTATAGACCTTTTTTTTAGGCATGCCCATTGGCTAACGGAATTGATCTCCGATTAAAGCGGATTTGCTGAATCATAATACGAATACGAGCGAGAGTTTTTGAATAGACCTCTGCACCATTTCCCACTTCTCAATTGAGCTTAATTCTAATGCATTACGCTATTATTAATCACACAATAGCGACTTCTATTCACATCAACAACGCGTGCCCTCTGTCATACGATAGATTGGTTCTTCCGAGAAGCAAAAATGTACTCTCCGCAACTGCGAAGCACACCTACCGCAGTCGTGCAGCACACATAACCTAAAACATGGGTACGATACACTGTCTTACTTGACGTTGATCTGGAGCCCAAAATGCAATTGGGTTGTCGCGGTGTATAAAACAGCTTTGCTCGTGCACTGACAGTCCTCAATGTTACTAATCAAGGCCACGTAACGTTACCAGGAATTCTATTATTCTCCACATCTTGGTTGTTTAAATAGTAAGAAAATGGCCAAACCAACTTTCCATCAGTCGGCCTCACACGTTTTCATCTCTACATCGCATCATTATCCTTCTAAACAAAAATAAAACCCCCCTCTCTTCTCTCCCTTGAACAAACCCCATAACAAAATGACAAAAGAAGACCATTTTCATCACCGGTGCTACTGGTTTCATCGGTCAAGTCGTCGCCGAGAAGGCTGTTCAACAAGGCTACAACGTCCGCGGTCTGTCTCGCCGCGAAGAAGGCGATCGCTTCCTTGAATCCATTGGCGTGACCCCAGTTCGTGGAGAACTCACCTCAGCCGACGTCCTCAGACGTGAGGTGCAACAAGCGGACATTATTTTCCATCTGGCTCTCAATCACGACGTCTCCAAGGGAATGGAAGCGCTCGTTGCCCAAGATCTCGACGCTATCGATGCTCTCGCGGCGCCTCTCGTTGGTACTAACAAGCCTCTTATCATCACCAGCGGAACAGCCGTTACAGTCCCACGACCCAAGTGGTGCCGAGACCGATGAGTCTTCACCAATTGCCGACACCGAGCTTGCTAAGCGTACTGCGGCCGAGGCACATGCTCAAGCATGGGCCCAGAAGGGTGTTCGCTTGGCAATCATCCGTCTCGCACATATGTCTATGGACGGGCCAACAAGTCGGCCTTTGCTCCTCTCTTGATCCAATTGGCGATCAGTAGTGGTCAATCGTTCTATATTGGAGATGGCAATCACCGCTTTTCGGAGGTGTATGTTGACGATGCCGCCGATTTGTACTTTTTAGTCGCTGAAAAAGCGGCGCCAGGCGAAATTTTCATCGGTTCTGGCCGGACTACAACTACCTACTGTGAACTAGCAAATGCCATCGGAAACCTGCTCAAAGTTCCAACAAAGTCACTCAGCTATGATGATGTAGTGACAATCTCGAGCCCATTCGAGGCATTGTTTTTCAGCCTCGAGAACCGAGCCTCGAATCGCAAGGCTGTTGAGAAGCTTGGATGGAGGCCACACGGTCCCAATTTGTTGACAGAGATCCAAACAGGCAGTTATGTGTCTGTCGCTGATGAGTTTAGGAAGCAGAAGGAATAAAATCTATTGAACTAGGTTCTGATTAACATCTCGCATCATTATCATTTTGTTAATTGACTTCACCAGAGACCGATGAGTTTTGCAGTGGCATCAACACGTTGTCAAGAACTGTCAATGCAACAAAGGTCTTTATATCAACTCTATAACACGCCAATTCTCTGTTTCCCTCTAACACATTTATAAAAAATGTATGGTGTTTTTGGATAGCGTTGCGACAAGCAGGAACTCTTCTTGTGTGTGTATCTTCCTTTTATATCTGATCATGACTACCTTCAAAAAAAAAAGAGAACGAAAAAGGATACTAATTTGGGGAACTTGATGCTTTATGAGTATAGACGATGAAGAAAACTGAAAAATGAAAATTCTATACTTCGAAGTGTACCATACCTCAGTACCACAGAATACTATAGGAGAATTTAGCGACCATGCTGTCATCCTCTCTCCTCTCTTTCCTTCGTTTCTTTATCTCCATGCTGCGCTCATTAGTTCCAGGATACTTCGAGAATGAAATGCCTAGTCAAACAACAGGAAATGGAATCAATTATGTAGAAAGTCAAGATCTGTGAATCTGAGAAGGTGGAGCAGGTGGGAGTCAAGAAGGGCTGAGTGTGATCGGGTGGGAACAAGGTCGTCTATACTAGCTTTCATTCTTGGGCACCTGACGCCGTTTCACTCGCCATTCAACCGCTGACATTGGTTACGACTGTGGCCCACTTAAAGCTATTCCCATGATATGATATATAGCAGAAGCGGAACCACGGTGCCGACGTTGGATGGAATGCACCACTTGAGCAATATCTGGTTGCCCTTTGGTTGGAGTAATACATCGATACATCATGGCCAAGAAGAGTATTTGGTTGATACTATGTATATCGTTTCTTTATGGGGACCTTTCTACAAATTTGAATGTACTCGAAATAAACTGCATAGGATTTTGTGTACTTAAACAAGTGGATATACCCATTCCTACATCACATCTCGATTGATCTAAAGAAGAATGTCGACTTCTGTAACACATCGAGTCGTGCCCTGATAACACGTCCAATTACAGGTAGGTGCTCTGGCTGGTTCATATCCCCGTGCGCGCATTGAATGTCGTGAACCTCCAACTTGTTACGTGTAAGAGATTTCCATGTAGTTGGGTCGATCAATTGGTGTGTGTTGCCTTCTGTTATGGCGGCACGTAGGAAGAGAATATCTGCGTTAACCACCGAAGGAGTGTGGCATTTCAATAACCTGTTGTTGTTGGTGCCCACAGTCAATACTCGTCTCCGGAGATATTCGATATCCAATTGTGCATCAGAAACCACGCAATCAGCTAACAATCTTGATAATATCTGAGTGACAGCATTCTCTTCCTCCACTTCGTGACTCTCATCTGTTAGTCCAGAATAATCGGCCAGAGAATCCAAGATCACAAGTAGCTGAACTTGTTCACCACGCTTTTCAAGCTTCAAGGCCATGTTGTGAGCAACGGGTCCGCCAAACGGCCAGCCAAGTAAGTTATATGGTCCACGAGGCTGGATCTTGCGGATCTGGTCAATGTAGTCCAGGGTCATTTCCTCAATGGAGCTCGCCAATGGTGTCTTGCCATCAAATCCACGCGCTTGTAGTCCGTAAAGCGGTTGTTCCGGATTCAGATACTGCACTAAGTCTCTGTAACACCAACTTGTTCCGAAGCCAGGATGGACGCAAAACAAGGGTGGCCTGTTGCCATGTGACTTGAGAGGAAGCAGCACGTTAAAGGCATCATAGTTAGTATCGTCAAGGAGTGGACTCTGCGCCAATCCGGCAATTGTAGGAGTCAAGAACAGCGACTGGAGCTTCAAATTCACTCCAATTCGAGCTCGCACGACACCAAGCATTCGCACAGCCAATAGAGAGTGTCCACCAAGCGCGAAAAAATCATCGCGGCGTCCAACTCGATCGACCTTGAGGAGTTCAGACCAGATATGAGCCAATGCAATCACAGTATCTCCTAGCGGAGCTTCGTATTTTTCGGTTAAAAAGTTAGTACTTTCAGGTTCAGGTAGCGAATTCCGATCAACCTTGCCATTGTTCGTCAACGGCATCGAATCCAGTCGGACAAATGCTGATGGGATCATGTACTCTGGAACTCGTGCTGAGAGATATTCTCGTAGACCACAGACAAGATCATCTTGAGGATTACAGACAACATAAGCTACCAGCCGCTTGTCTCCACCTTCACCATTCGTGATCACAATGGCCTCACGTACATCGGGATGCTCAACAAGACGAGTCTCAATCTCTCCCAACTCCACTCGGAATCCTCGGATCTTGATCTGGTTGTCCAGACGACCAAGGAACACCAGATTACCATCTGAGAGGTAGCGGACCAAATCTCCAGTCTTGTACATGCGAGCTCCAAGTACATTACTGAAAGGATCTGGTACAAAGAGTTCTGCTGTGGGTTCTGGTCGATTGAGGTAGCTATTGGCAATACCAGGTCCACCGATATACAGCTCTCCAGCTACTCCAATTGGCACAGGGACAAGGTGTTTGTCCAATACATACCGGATCTGAATTTCCTGGACAATCTAGACTGGGTTCAAGCATTCTGATTTTCCTTCGATGAGATTACCAAGACGGCGCACCTCCTTTGGTTGCCTCTTGTTATCCGTGGTCCGCACAACTTCGTTGTATCGCGAGTAAAGGGTCTCTGTATCGTCCTGTACCGACTTTCGTGGCCCGACCTGCCAAGCCGAAGCTGAGAGCCTGTTTGGCATCAGCAAAGGAGGAATTTCCACTCTTTTTCAACTTCATCATTGTTGATCTTCGTCAGCGATGGAAGCATCTTCTTTTGTGGGACCATGTCCGCCTGACGCCTCAGTTCCTCGAGCGTTGCATTACCTATGTTCAAAACAAGGATGCGCTTCTAGCTGACACCTCCGCGTTCATTGACGGGACATCTGTGCGCGTTTGCCGCCCAGAAAACGACCAGGGAGAGTTCTATTCAGGCTACCATGGTTTCCACTGCATGAAGTATCAAACAATCGTGATTCCAGAAGGTCTTATCATCCATCTTGGTGGCCCGATCGCTGGCCGCCACAACGATGCTGGTATGTTGATACGCACCCGTATTCGCCCGTGCCCAAGATGGCCGCCAGTTGATAGTCTATGGCGACGAAGGATATGGACAGTCCAAGGAGGTGAAAGCTCCGTTTCGAGGTAACAACTTGACCATTGAACAGGGAGCTCGCAATGCCAGTAAGCATCGTCCTCATTTATGCGTGGAATAGGTATTTGCGTTCATTTCTTAATCACTTTGGCTTGCTGAACCATTATCTGAAGCTTCGACTTGGCTTGTCCCCTGTTGGCCACTACTTCCCCATTGCCCGCTCTATTTTCCAACTAGCTGTTATGTTATGGCGTAGCCATTCCACTCTTTCATACTATAGTATGTTTCCACCCACTCCCCGAACAATATTTGACTCTGTCTGAGCTATGGGACCAGACGCGTGTCGTACATATTGCTCCCGACTAAGTTGAAGATATATGAAGCAGTTTTTTTTACACATCTGCTCCAATAATAAATACAGTGTTAATATACAATACCGTACGCTAAGATCGGCGCAGTCTATCACTGATCTCGTCAACATCTATCTGAATGGCCGCTATCTGTCCTCCTAGTGCACCAGTGCTGGTCACTACAGTCTTAAGCCTCCCACGATCGGTTGTTGCAGCAGTTGACAGGACGTCAATGTCAGACTTAATTTTTTGATACACTCCTGGATATCACGCAACGTCTCCTCCATGCTATTGACGCGACTCACGAGAAGGTCGAATGGCTGGTGACGCATAGCTGACGCTGGTCTCTTTCTTGATCCTCTCACAGATGGTCGTGGGTGGCTCATAGGATATGGTGACATGGGGCCAGCATCTGTCGACTCACTGGTTGACGACATTTCGCGATCCAGCCGGTGTGGGACAGCAACGACACTAGTCGTGCGCGCCTCATGAGCGTGGGCAGCATCCCGAATATTTTCGTCAACGGTATCGGCCGCTTCCTCTTCTGCCCGCTCCATCGTCTGCTCATCTGTATCAGTTTCTGTTTCCTCGGGCTGAGGGATGGTAGCCGAGAGGTTATGTCGCCCCGTGCTTCTGCCGCCCAACATGGCGTAGATAGTACGTCTCGTTGTCGCTTCTTCCTGCGCTACAAGATCCGCTCTGGTATCGCTCTTGGCTGCATGCTGGCGGTTCTCTCGCATACGCATCCTGTTGTGGACGTCGAAAATTTCATGAGCGAGATCTGCACACTTGGACGATAAAGTCATGCCGCCTGTGAGAAGTGGTTTCAACTCCAGGTATGCCTGATAGTCCTTGACAACCCTATGATAGAGAGTGTTCAGTGCGAGAGCCGTGACGCCTCGCAGTGATGGCTCCGACTTGGCAAGCCCTTCAGCGAGCTCTTTGAAAGATAGCCCGTCTTTCCCGAAGAAAAAAATACATAGTTGGTATCTTCAAGGAGGGCCACCTCAGGCAAGTGGTTTCTGAGAGAGAGCATGGCGCGAAAAATGTGTTCTTGGTTGGTACGTGACAGCTTGAATTGGAATAAGTGAAAGGCGCCACGAGTATCCTTCCCTGCTGAGCCATTACGGCTAAACTCTATTTATAAATGAAAATGCATGAAAGAAAGAGAAAGCGTGCAAGGTCGCCATGTCTACCTGCTGTAGCAACCATAGCATTATGATAAACGAGACCCACCAGACTCTGTTCTACCGCTGAGAATGTAGTTTGCGTTTGGCGGGTCTTTGAACACCTTGGCGAAATACTTTAGCTTTGCATCAGAACTGGCTTTGCTGTCATACTCAAGACCTCTTCTGATCACTCCTGCCTTGCCATTTGAGCCATTGATGTCGAGAGTGACTCCCGACATGAGAATATGTGTCATGGGTGTTGGAATTAATGCATGTCGCAACTTTAGTGACTCGCTCCTGGAAACCGCCCAATTAACCCAATAATAAAAGGGTCAATAGAACTGACTGTTGAAAATCCGCAATCTTCTTGGAGCAAAGTTCCCAATAAAGTTTGATTCCCAGGAATGATGAACAGGTAGGCTCGATCCGTATTTTCTCTTCTCTCTTCTCCTTTTCTCCCTTCGTTTTCTCTATCTGTCCTCTCTCAACCTCTCTGCTCTGACCATCACAACCCATCATTATATTTTTTTCTTCCATTCGACAAGCGCTTCTCCGTGGGTCCTCTTCTTTATGGTACGAACCTGAGATAATCCTATTGTTCAGTAAAGTTCACTAAACTGGATCTTAACCGACTTTTATGCATTTTTTTTTTAACATTAGCAACTTAAACAATCTCTCTTGGTTCTAGGAAACCCCCTTGGCTCGGGTGCTTCTGGGTCTGTCTATGAGGCTCGTTGGGGATGTCAACAATGCGCCGCCAAGACGTTCTTCCGCGCTCAGTCCGATCTCTACAAAAGCGAGATCCAGAAGGAAACCGCAGTCTTACAGAAGCTTCGCCACCGTAACATCATCCAGTTCTACAGAACACACAAACAAGATAACAATATATACATTGTGATGGAGCTTGCCGAAAGGGGAACACTCACCAAGCCATCAACAAGGGCTTGCTGGATTGGTCGGACAAGACACGAATCGCCCACGAGATTGCTCGAGGGCTCGAGTACATCCATCAAGAGGACGTTCTACATCGCGACCTCAAGAGTGCTAATGTGCTCCTGACGAGGCACATAGAGGCCAAATTAGCCGATTTTGGACTTGCCCGGGTTCAACCCACTGTGAGCAGCCACCTATTCATGTCATCTGCAGGAGGAAGGCTCACTGGTACATTAGGTTGGATTGCGCCAGAGCTCTTTGAAACCAACAGGCCTCATTACTCTACAACGACAGACGTCTACGCCCTCGGTATGGTTATGTGGGAGATGGCAGCGAACTGTACACGGCCCTATAAGGATCAGGACAATGGAGCACTGATCGCCTTACATGTCAAAAGCGGTCGTCGTGAGAAGCTACCTGACGACACGCCAACCGAGTATCGCAAATGGGGTGAACGCTGCTGGCATCACGATCCTGGTCAGCGACCAGATGCAAGTGAAGTGATTTTGGTGCAAGACCAACAAGAGGAATCAGACGAGGATGATGACGACGCCATTTCTATCTCACTTACTTTCAACGATGACGAGATCACCCTTGTCGATACGAAGAATAAGCCAATTACCGTAAACCAACCTAGCAGCGATACTGCCTCTGAGCGTTTACCAGCGTCAAATGATGATGTTGTGAGGTACTTTTGCAAGGAAGCACTGCAAGGCAACGAGGATGCACAGCTATTTCTCGGATGGATTTGCCGTCATGGTGGAGAGGCTATCAAAAAGAATGTAGAAGACTCGGCATGGTGGTATCGCAAGGCAGCAGAGCGAGGGAACGCCACAGCGCAACTTATGCTTGGAGAGATGTATGAGAATGGTCAAGGTGTGGAAATGAGCGATGCCGAGGCTGCAAGGTGGTATCGTAATTCAGCTGTTCATGGTGTTGCTAAAGCCCAAGCTAAACTGGGTGAGATGTATGAAGATGGCCGTGGTTTACGGCAGGACGATGTTGAAGCCGTCAAATGGTACCGCATGGCAGCAGATCAAGGAATGGATGATGCACAAGTCAAAATGGGAACATGGTGCTCTCTTGGCCGAGGAGTCGAACAAAGCGATGTCGAGGCGGTCAAATGGTACACTAAGGCGGCTGAGCAAGGGAATGTGGAAGCACAATACAACCTTGGGGTGATGTATGATGAAGGACAAGGCGTTGAACAGAGTGATGTCGAGGCTTTCAAGTGGTTCACCAAAGCAGCCGAACAAGGGAGTGTAGAAGCACAGTTCAACCTTGGGGTGATGTACGAGCAAGGACAGGGAGTCGAACAGAGTGATGTCGAAGCGTTCAAGTTGTACACCAAAGCAGCTGAACAAGGAGATGCTGACGCACAGTACAGTCTTGGGGTGATGTATGAGGAAGGACAAGGTGTCGAGCAAAATGATGTCGAGGCAGTCAAGTGGTACACCAAAGCGGCTGAGCAAGGGAATGAAGAAGCGCAGAACAGCCTTGAGATGATGAATGATCAATGATAAAGCGTCGCACGGGGTTATAGAGCTTCTTTGGGAGCATTAGGGTTAGTATAAGTGCTACATCGGCGCGACTAGATGAACATAGGGTAATAAAATCCCAGCTTTCGTATTGTGACCGAAAGGCTTTCCATTTGAAATGAATTACTCTGCAATATCTTAGTATCGAGCCTTGATCCAATGTTATGTGAGATACAGGCTCTTATTCTATGGGTTGGTTGTTTTAGGACAGCATTTCTCGTATCTCGTTTGCTAGTCTTGCACCCAGACCTTCATAACGTGACATGAGATTTCATTCTCTTTACACAGATGAAGAGAAACTTTACACTAAATCGCCTTTGGCAACAAGGAGGATGTATTAAAATTTCAATGTCCAAATCACAAATGTGGTTGATCCAGCAGCGCTGGTAACAAGGGGTAACAATTCAAACTATGATGGAGATTGCTGAACACTACTCTAACAATATATAAGGAGCTTAGCGGACACTCGCATGGTGGAATCTTTTGCCTGCCATGGAGTAGTAACAGCTAACCCATTTCCCATGTCGAAGAACAATTAGAAAGTAGCACTGTCGCATTTTCTTTTCAGAAATCTACAAGAAATCAACTATAGAATCTCATGAATATCAGCGTACAGACAGTCATTTGTTCGGCAAACGTGACACAAACCCAACGAGTCAGAGACACGTTCAGGGGGCTCCCCCAGATGACTACTTGACATTCTATTCGGACGATCCACTTTCCAACGCGAGCAAAGACACAGTCGCCATGGACTTCGGCGTGGCCCAGTTTGTGCAAATCCATCCTCAACCCTCACGAATGCCATATCTAAAGCTTCTTGGTGAGAAAAATGACCCATTCAGCATAGTAGGTACTTGGAATGTGGACAATGAAAGAGTGGACAAGAAAAAAAAATACAAAGCACAAAGGAAAATGAATGACATGAAAATTGATGTCTCGCATGTGATGGCGTGGTGTGTGGAGTATGTGTGGCTGAATGGAACCAAAATATGGCTGCGGAGAAAAACTTGAAGGGCTGCATGATGATGAAGATAAGGTATATCACCATTTTAAGCTGCATAGCTTGCCTATCCATGGCACAAACTAGCGTCAGAGTTGCTATACAACCATAATCTCATCTGAAAAAAAGCTGGAGACTAGCTATCCCTATTATTTGGGTTATGGAAAACCATTATCCTAATGCAAAGAGCTCAATTTATGGGAGGGGGATAATCCGGAACAACCTCTGCATCAAGATCATCTCAGTTATATTGTATCACACATTCTTCCTTCTCCATTTTGTGTTGTATGCGAAGCCCACAAGAAGATCCTAAGTGCCCTATGATACTCTGTCCTCCCAAATCTACAGCATAAACATTGATCTTAAGAAGTGCTGTTTCAACACTGACTGAATAGATTTCGAAAGCGGAAAAGGGTTTCTCCAGTGGAAGCACCAAAAACAACTTTCACGCCACAAAATCCCTTCTTGTAGCAATGGCCGAGGTTACCAACTTTTATCCAGACCCTCTTCCTCGGACAAATCATTCTTACCCAGAATACAGCCTTCCATTTAACCTGGTCACAACCTGAAAAAGACATTGAGATCCCCAACATTTGAGCGTCAGCCACTGATAAAATACCGCCATTGTTTTGATCAGTTTGTTGTACAATTCTTTTTATTATTGAGGCTATTGGGAAAATCCACTCATTTCAGAATGAGCAGATGAATTAAACAAACTGGTAGAATTGTGAACGCGGGGGAAAATGCAGAGCGATATGGCAATATATGGAATTACGATTGACGCATTTCGTTGGTATTGAAGAGTGTGAGCTTTTCACGACGCTCTGCAGCGATCTGAGCCTCAACACGTTTTGTCCTCTCGCGGATCTCCTTGAGGTATGGGTCCTCGTGATCCATGACGACAACGCGCAGATCTGGGAAGTTGCGCTCAAACAGCTCCTTAACCTTGGGCAGATCCTCTTTCCGTGGCGCATATGTACCCGAGTTGTTGTCGATCAGCAACGTCCAAGCGTTCGAGTACTGGGCATCACGGTAGAGTCGGAACTCGCCCGAGTACATAACTTCTGTTGCTCGATTGGCATGCATGGCATGCTTGGACATAAAGTCCTGGAAGAATGCCGTACCTGTTTCGGAAAAGTACATGCCTTTGGGAACAATGCTGTAAGTAAACACAACTGTTTGCAGATCCAAGCTTGGGTCACGATTGCCGTGGAGCAGATTGCCAATGTCCTCCGCTGTGGCGAGTGCGTTGTAAATGGTGTTCTTGCCGTGGCGATACAGGTACGAGTGCTGTGAATGCAGGGCGTTGCGGATGTTGAGACCCTCGAGGTTGTCGCCGAAAATGCGCTGTGCAGCCTCGTATTTGGTGTTCCAGTGCTGGTAGAAGCGTGGGTCGGTGCCAAAAATATCAAACAGGTGGTATAACCGCAGGCGGTAAGTGTAAAACTCGTACTTGCTCTCCTGTGTCAAGACTCCGGCAGCGTAACTGGTGTGGCGCGAGAACCGGCAGGGACCGCGAGTCGATGGTTTCGTGAGTGCTGCTGTGGCAGGAGTGCAAGGTGTACCGACAGTAGTGATATAGAGTTTGCCCTGTTTCTTGTTATCCGATTTCCAAACGTCGAGTTCGTGGTGGACTTCACCGCTCAGATTAGCACCGAGGATTAAGCTGGCAGTACCAAGTGGGGTATCTTCCATCATCTTGTTCTTATCCTTGACATAGAGTTGCAGCTGCATGCCTTCCGTGACATTGAGCAGTGTCCAGTTTGCTTCCCAGTTGGGGTTCAGAGTCGCCCATTCAACACCAGTGCTATTGAAAGATCAGAAATAAAAAAAATATGCAGCAAGGAAAAAAATAAATGCGTAATGTATGTGTGCAAAGACACATAAGAGCATCATCAAGCATCGGTTAGTTATCGTTTATCCTTAAAAAGGTACCAAGCACGTTTGCATGGTTTAATCGGAGTTGTTTTTTGACATGGGTAGAGGTACTCCTGCTGGACATTTTTTTCCCTCCAGGCGAAACTTTTTCCGGCTTTTGTTCAGTAATTCAGTGCCTCTTTGCTAGCCGACGCTCCTTTTAAGGTAAAATGCTCACAAGAACACGCACCGCCAACAATATCACATGGACCTGAGCAATGCCCACTCTCAGGAACAAATTCGACTTTGAGGGCAATACTTACACAAACGAAAGAGAGGTTTGATCAGTGGGAGGTCCCAGGTATGCCTCAAGGAATGGATCAGACGAAAGCAAGTCTGCACGAGCCAGCTCCTACAGATGTCAAGGAGAAGGATGAATGAGGAGAACGTTAGTACACAAGAATTTGTATTTATCAAATGATACTTTGGAAACTTCAGAAAAATCAGTCCACATGGACATCTCTCTACACCCTCTTTGGCAACTCGGAAGATGCAACCACAGTTTTGTGTTTGCCTTCTCGATATTAGTATCCTGTTCATCACCATGAGAGAATCACTGCCCATCAATGTTCATCATTATCCTCTTCCCACGGATAGTGAAGAAACATGGTGGGAAAAAAAAAGCCTCATCCCTCGGGCATCCTCCCGTCTTGCCATCTTACTCATTTTTTTTTTTTTTTTTTTGCACTTTTCTTGCGAGTGCTGAGGGCATTAGAAATTTTTCATACCTTTGCGCCGTGGAAGATAATCTCAAAGTCCATGTTGCGATTTTGTGACCAATGATCGGGAGGCGAGGTCACACCGGCAACGGAGTGAGTAACGGGTTGGTCTTCGTTGCCTTTGTGAAACGGGTTGAAGTTTGGGTCATGGAAGAACTGGTCGACTTTTTCCTGCGCCTTTGCAAACAGTTCTGTGAACATTTTCAATGAAGGTATATGTGTTGTGGGTGTGTACTGGTTTGAAGAGAGGGCTATGAATTGCGTGCGAGTGAAGCACAAAGGTATAATAATGGGAAGTGGTTGAAAGATGATAAAAAAAAAGGTAAAAGAGAGAAAAGGAGGAGGGGGGAAAAGTTATTTTAGGGCTTGAAGAAAAAAAAATCCTCGAGGGGCAGGGTTCCCTTTTTAATACTTCATGACCAGAAGCAGTCCACCTTCAGCCCAACCTTTTCACTGACGAACGCTCTTTTCACTGTATTGAGCACCTGTACCGTTTCCCATCAACAAAGCCCTAGTCAATAGGAGAATAAAAAACTAACGCGGTGATACCGTACTCTTGATCGGAGCATCAGCCATGTGTGAGTACCGTCAGAGTTGGCCCGACGGGACAAGAGACTGAACATATTATACTAAGCACCAATTGATCTTGTGAGCTATGTGCATGAGGAAAATCTTATTGGAGAAGAGTTACTCCTTCGTTTTCTCCTGTTGTTGTTCCTTTACTCTTTAACTCAATGACGCCTGATCGTCATAGTGCTTCTCATCGTTAGATCAAACCACACATCTGTTAGACACATATAGTAATGCCGAGTCAACTCTATACTTTCAATCTTCAACCTTCCACACACCAGGAGTGCAAGAAAGAGCGCATGGGTAGAGTGAGAAGTAAAAGTGATGGACACAGATAAAAGCTTGCTTTGATTCGCCTCAAGAGGAGAGGTGGAGACAAATATTTCATCAGGCACACGCTGGACAAACCAAAGTACATTACGAGTACCATTCATCCGCTACAGCCAATAATGCATGTGGCGCTATTGGAAAGACATATGAATGCGGATCTAAAGCACAAAGCACGGAGGGGCCAAGTTCTTCTTGGGCTGTCCTCATGTACTCATCATTACTTGCCTTTTTGGCAATATTCCCTTCCTCCTTTGGTAGTGTGTGGCTGAAGGCTGTTGCCGCTGAGCAGCTGAGAGTTGGGCGGTGCTACAAAAATTCTTGTGCGGAGGAGGGAAAAGAGCCAAGTGGCAAACTCATAACGAACACGAATGGCAAGGACAGAAGTTCCCTCGCACTTTTCTCCATCAGACAAGAACAAAAAAAACAGACTCAAGTGTTACTTTGATATGTTAAAAAACGCGGAATACAATATTAGATGTTGAAAAGAGGAATGAACCAATAAGTGGGGGGAGTGGGTAAATACTAGGAAATATTTTAGCTACTACTTTCATAATAGCTTTTCTATCCGTTCGATCCTCCAGAGAATGTTGAATCATAGAATCCGTCAATCATGCTAGACACGGATGGTTACAAGGAAGGAATGTCATGGTAAGTAAATACTGAAACGCCAAATACGGAGCGAGTCTGTTTGACAACATTTCACATTTGATCAAAAAAATAATAAAATGATAACTCACCTTAGCCTTTGTTTATTCACACGCCATCCGCCGCTCGACGCCGCAAGACTCTGCATTTGAGCCTTGGCGGTGGCTTGATCGATGGGCTTGAGCAGTTCAAAGCTGCAGAGAAGTTCCTCGCTCACTGACATGACGGCCCCATAATTGTCAAACTCGCCACAGTAGTTAGGTGCCGAAAAGACCGTAACCAGCGTGCGTTCGTTGAAGAACTCATAACCGTCTTCCACCACCATATGTGCTCGACAGACAAGATCAAAGTCGTGCTTGGTTAAAAATCGCTGGATAATCGATTTACCAAAACAGTAGGAAACGCCACGTTCATTGTCTTCCCAGTCTACCGCCGTGTCCGAGGGGTCTGACCATAACAGGTCATTCAAAAGCCCATAGTCTGGAACATCGGTCGGTCGTCGAAGCACCCGAATGTCGTCCATCGATCCAAGACTCGGTGATAATCCACCATGCACACAAAAGATCTTATTTGCCACAATTGCAGCCAACGGCAAACAATTGAACACGTCGACAAACGCCTTCCACATCTTGATGCTCGAACGTCGCTTGCATTCATCATAGAAGCCGTACACTAAAGGTGTGGTTTTTTTTAACAAGAGTTAGGAATAATCGCAGGTTAGGGTACATCATCAACCAGTGCATATCAGGACGGTAAATGTCCTCTTTGCGTCAAGATAGCCTGAAAATAAGGGTTACAAAAGAGCATAGAGTGCATAAAGAAAAACTTTTGGTCATATATACAAAGCTCCCAGTCCAACCAAAGTCAAAGCAAGAGATCATTCACCAGCTCTTAACTGCAGTTGCAGTGTATACCGTACACACCATTCACATCCAAGCAGACCCTATCGCTTCTGACCTCAAGTCATGTGTGAGGTCTTCATGTGGAAGGAGAGTTTTTGCTTCCTGGCATAGATTATTTTGGAGCTAGTGCACTGCCATTTAACCCGCCACGATCACTCTCTCTATTTTCTTTATGCGACCATTTAACTTCTGATCTTATTTTGCTCGTTTTGTGTCCAGTGCGTGCATGGCCAGATCCTCTTGTCAGTATGACGCCGTGGTGTCTGTTGCATCCAGGGTTGCTGTCCCCTTTTTTCACCAGCCATGTTATAATATCCCCTTTTCAACGAGAAAAAAGTTGAATAAAAAAAAAGGAGACGAAAGAGATTGGCTACCTCGTCATTTCACGAAACAATCCAAGGTACTCTTTTTCCTTTGTCTATTTTCATATACACTTAAGAGTGTAATGTCCGGTGTAGTAGATTTTGCGTCGTCTCCCCCCAAGTGTTGTTGACATTTCTCTATTCTCAGGCTAGTGAAATGCGTTACTGTACCTCTTTTTGGTGTATGTGAGGGGGATTCATGTAATTGGTGCCTCCAATCCCTTTCCACATCCCCTCTATCCCTACGGTTTGAAGTTACAAGAATGACACACGATCACCCACGAGACTTGGTGCACCGCATCACACCACCTTCCCCCCTCTACCCTTCCTCCTCCTCTACACGCACGTTCACCACATAAAATGCCAAAACAGATGTTGCTCTCTATGTCAACGAGCCAGGTCGGTTCCACATAGCAGCGCGTCGCCGAAACATACAAGACAACGCTTCCCCGCAAAAACGAACTGAAAATGTTAAACGAGGTTGAAGAAGAGAGCACAGGGAGGGGGGAGGAAAACACCGACTCAAAAGACAACCAACCACAAGACATCACAAAAAGTAAAATAGAAGAAAAAAGAGGTGAGAAGAGGGGGGCTAGGGCACAAACTCCCACATCCTGTCATGTAAGAGTGAGCCAAAGCGCCGAATTTGCACACAAACACAAACAAAACAGAATTAACAAAAGAAGCGGTAGCTGTTTCTTTGCACCTTGTTTTTTGTGCCCATTGTTCACTCATTCACGCACACACAAACACGTACTTTCTTTTGATGGATGAAAAAAAAAGTGAGGGGAATGAGGGGGTGTAGGTAATGTTTATGGCTGGGTCTGCCTTTTCTCCTTACCTCTGGTCACATTGGCGCATTCATGATTGCCTCGCAGCAAGAAAAAGTTCTCCGGGTACTTGATCTTGTAACAAAACAGCAGCAGAATTGTCTCGAGCGACATCCGGCCACGATCGACATAGTCACCCAGGAACAAAAAGTTGGCTGATGGAGGGAATCCACACATTTCAAAGAGACGTAAAAGGTCCGTGTACTGCCCATGAATATCTCCTACAATCTTGACGGGTGCATTCAGCTCTAGCAATGTCGGTTGAGACAAAAAGACCTCGCGCGCTTGCTGGCAAATCCACAACATTTCACTGTTGCGAAGACAGATAGATTTAGAGATCTTGCCAGAATATCCTGCATCCAACAAACGTGAAATCATATCGTCGATATCATGACATTTTCCTGAACCACCGTCCTTATGACTAGAGTTCTTATCGCTGCCTCCACCTAAAAAGGGTATCCTTGATGTTGGTGACAGCTCTAGGCCCTTGGCAACAAAGGAACTGACGCGCGGTGAAGTTGTCGGTGACCGGTTGTTGCTCCCATTGGTGTGACCATGTTGTTGATTGGGCGAGATCGAGAGCGGTGCCAGATTCGGCCGTTTGACAAGGATTGGGTCGCCTGGTGTAGTGACTGCAAAAGGAATACTGGGCACAGGCGGTGCTGGAGGCGCCGGTGGCGGCGGTGGCGATGGTTGTGATGCTGATTGAGACTGCTGTTCTGCTGCTGGTAGCGGCGGTGGTGTTGACGAAGGCAGGGTGTCCTGATCGCTTTCTTCCTGTTGTTGTCGTGAGTGAGACTCTGGCTTTGATGAATCATGAGAGCCAGAGTCTACATGATTCGAGTCCGCGGCATCGGCGGAGTGACCGTTTTGGCTAGACCGGTCTGCGGCGATAGTACTGCTCGTTGAAGCTCCACCTTCTGGTACAGCTGCAGTGGCTGAAGACGACGATGACAATGAAGGAGATGCAGCGCTTGTACCCGAATGGTCTTGAGGATGCAGAGGCGACGAATAGGTTGGCTCTTGCTGTTGTTGTTGTTGGTGGTGGTGGTGGTGGTGTGAATGCGGTTGGTTCTCTTTGTGGTGTTGGAGAGTATCAGACAAGTGACCTGGTGTGCTGACATAACCTGACGCGGTAACGGTTGAGCTGGCAGTTGTTGCTGTAGATGCAGAACTGTGTCCTCCGCTAACGCCATGGCCATGCTCTGTTGTTGGTGGTGTGGTGGCAGAAGAGTGGTTAATGGCTTTAGTGTCTTCTGTTACTCCTGCCCCCACAGTCTTCCCTGCTGAAGGTTGTTGTTGTTGATGGTGATGATGGTGTCCTTGGTGTGCGTTGGTGTTTGCCGCAGCGTCTCCTCCTCTCTCTCGTTCAGCTGCTGATGCTTTTGCTCCTTTTGTCGAGGCCACAGCTGTTGATTCTTTTGCGCTTACTCCTCCCGTCCCGCCTCCTGCTGTAGGAAGAGAAGCCCCAGGGATTGGCGGGACATCTTTCTTGGTCGATGGCCTGTTGCCGTTCGTTTCTTTGGGGTCTTTGGAGTCTTTTATCAGTGTCTGGACTTGGTGGTGATCAAACGAGGACCGTGGCGCCTGGCCACTAATCCCTTTGTTGGAGCCAGCCTTTTTGGATGCCTGGTTTCCCATGGATAGCGGACCTGGGACAAGTTTGTGAAAGAAAAGGTGATAGGTGAAGGAAAACGTCTGTGTGTCTGGTGTACGAAGTGAAATGAAAAGGAGGGGTATACTGTGAGAATGGGAATGAGAACGAGCTTTTTTTACAGAGCGATTTGAAGTGCCTAATAGGAGAGAGGGTCGAGTGAAGGGTGGAACATAGGGCACACACTCTGCTCGTGTGTATAATGGCTCGGGCGGAGTGCAATGAAGACAAAAAAGGAGGGACCGACTGACCAGCTGTCAATGGAACCAAGTGAAGAAAAAAAAAAAGCTTAAAGGGAAGAAAATAGGATGAATGAAAGAAGAAAGACAGAAAGGACAATGAATGAAAAAAAAATAAAATAAAAAAGGAGGTGACCTGTGGGTTCGTTGCCGAAAGGGAGGACAGACAGCTACCACTTCCCACTACTTGGGTTAGGAAAGTTGACAACTGGTGAGTGGGCGAAGAAAGACAGGGAAAGTACAGTGGTGTGTGGGTAGGTGTGTGAACCCTCGCTGACTGAGAACAGTTGTAGTAGGCTGAACCTTGCTTTTCATGTCTCTTAAGCATCACACTCACCCCACATCCTGTAAAAGGTATAACGTATATGTGCGTGTGAGCGAGTGGGATCACCCCCTCTCTCTCTCACCTTTCTTCCCTCACCTTCTGTTGCTCACCACCGTATTTTGTTGTGTGTACTCTGGTTCGCTGGCCAGCACCAATCATCGTACGAGTCAGCTTGAGCACGGTTTGTCACTGTAAAAACACACCCTGGACCACTAGCGCGCCCATCACCCCTCTCCTGAAGACAATTCATCCTAACGTTTGGTCAAAAGTATCTTAATGCAGGGTAAGGGAGGGACAAGAAGATGAGGCAGAGAGAAAAGTGGAAGACCGTCAGCCTCCCAGGGCTACTCGTTACCCTTCATACATACCCGTGTCTCACCTCACATTTCGTTAATGTTTTTTATGCTCACACTAATGCTAATTCGGTAACCCTTGTTTGTACAGCCAACCTGGCGTTGAACATGACATATCTCACATGCATGAAAAAAGTTCAATATGTATTTGGTTGGTTCTGTTTGCTATGGTACATGTCTGTGTTTTTGTGTATGTGTGCGATTCTTGTCGAGGAAAATAAAAGGCCCTGAGTTGTTTACTCACACTTGGCCCTCCTTAGACGACAGGGACAGGGGCTGTGAGAGAGGGACAAGGGGAAGGGGTTCCAAAGTTGCTTCAACATCAGGCAACAGTGGCAGGGATGCTGGCGGTGATAGTGGAGATTGTATCATCGATAGAGAATCCGCCAAAGCGGTACATGAACCAGGAATAGCAGAAGGTCCTGACTCCATGCCGGCAGCGTGTCCACCAGTATTTGTGGCTGAAGGAACGTCAGTGCTGTTTGACGCACCTGCACTCACACCCATACCTGCCTTGACGTCAGAAAACTCGGGCCACGAGACAGAGTTGAACAGCGGGCTTTGGTGATAATCCAGAATATAGTCTTGATCGCCGCTATCAAACCCATAAGCAATCACGGACGGATCCAAGAGAAGAGCCTTGGCTCTGTTTTCTGCTTCATTTTCACCAGCATAATGACGCTTCTGCCTATCTCCACCTACTCCTCCCTCGGATGGGTCTAATTCCCACTCGGCCACATCATTATCGTCTTCATCATCATCAGTCACGTCATCGTTCCGCCAACGGTACTGCTGCGGTCGGGCACCTCGCCGGGTTCCTACACAGATCCGACGAAGATACTTCTCTTCCTCTTCGCGCAAAAATTCAAAGTCTGAACCTGACCAGTCATCCTCTTCATACTTGAGCGCTTCACGACGGATCCTTTGGAGCAGTCGTTGGTGTTCCTCCTTGCGCTCGCGCCTGCGCTTGCGTGCCGCCTCATCGCACGTATCAGCATGGGCATCACCATCATTGTAACCTGTCGCCATTGAACTCCTTCGCCGTTCTTGCATACTCAGTCGACGCGATTTCTTGGCATCGTGACACATACCACCGTAGAGTGTTTGATCAAGGCTTGGTCGCTTCTTTAAGCTTAGGGCACTCAGAGACACTGATGGTGGGCAAGGTCGCCGTGGAAAAACGGGTGCACTGGTTAGTGGAGTCGAGAGAGGTGCTCCTGAAGCTCCGTCTGTGGTGGGCATGCCAGTTTTGATGCCTGAAGGCTCCGAAGTCGGCAAGGATGTCGACAATGCTTGCTTTGGGGTGCCAAGACTTGACGTAGCGAGCATTTCTGTGGCGGTTGACATGGGTGAAGGACGGCACGCTCTGAGGCTTCGAGGGATTACGATCTCAATCTTTGGGCGCCGTTCCTTCTTAGTTTCTTTAGCGTCCGAGGATGAATGGGACGAATTAGTTGATACAAAAGAGGGAGAACCTTCCTGAGCTGCTGCAGACACGGTTGATGGTGTTGTGGGCGCCGGAGAGAGAGAAGTGCGCGAAGACGAGTGGTTGGGTGTCGTACGCTCCCCTCGACGGCCAGTGCGTGGGCCACCAACAACAGACGCCTTGAAATCCTCAGAAGAAACAAATTCTGACAATTTTGGAGGTGGTCGACGTACCCGGCGCGAAGTTACAATCAAATCGCTGTCTCCACCGGCTTCTCCTGCGTCTGTCGTTGCCACTCCATTACTGCCTCCTCGACGTACCGAATCACACGATGGCACACGACCCGATGCTGACTTATTCTTCTCTGAAGGCCCTCCAGGAGAGCAAGGAGGTGTCGATAGTGCTCCTGAAATTGCAGGTGCTGGTGAAGAATTGGGGCGATGGAGCGAGAGCGCACTTGTGGAAGAGGCGAGAATAAAGTCATCCAGGTCCTTGGGTTTCGGTGGTTTCCGAGCTCGTCCACTCCGACGAGGGTACGACTTTTCGTAATCAGCTTCGTCCGACGCTGCAGGTGAAAGCACGCTGTGTTGTCCTAGACTATCTTTGCAGTTGTCGCGTTCATCAGCGTCGCTGTCCTCCTGCTGCGCTCCAAGCGTCTCCATTTCCGGTTGTGAGGATGACTGCACCATGGATCGAGTGTCACTCTTGCTGATCCGCCTTCTACCAACATGACTTGTCGAACTGACATCTTTGGTCTGGGTATTATCTCCTGCCATCTCGAGCGACCAAAAGCACCCCTTGCCTGGTTCACCTGTAGCGCGTTCCAACTTACGAAATGCCTTGTTTAAAGAAAGGTTATGCCGAATCGAGTTCTATTATACATTGCATTAAAGTAGACACATATTGTTAATCTCCAGGTTTCAGCCTAATGTATCGCTCCTTCTGTTTCAATAAACGGCCAGAATGTTCATCAATCAACATACCTGCCATGTCGGGGGTGAGTGCTTGTACCAGGGGTACCTGGACGTGATCCATCCGTAAATGTCACCGAGGGTCAGCCTCAGTTCACTCGACTCCAGGATTGCGCGCGCAATCAGACTAGCATATGAAAAAGGCGGCTTTTGAGTCGGATTGTTCCAGGTCATGTCTATCGAGGCCAACGACAACGCTCTGGCCGAAGGAGTAAAGGGCAATGTGGACGATGCTGTGGATGAGGAAAGAGCGGTAGATGAGGACGTGTTCGCCAACACAGTAACAGAAGACGACAAAGGTGGGGAAGGAGAGGTCTCGCTTTTGAGAGGAGGAAGTGGCTGAGAAGAAATATGACCGGGATGGGGATGAGAAGCCTTCTGTTGGCCAATAGGTGGTCGGCGGGTGCCTCTGAACCTAGTTCTCATGCCTTCATTTGCCACTTCAGCAGCTGGAGTTGACGTACTGCTACGTGTCTCTCTACCCCAAAAATCAGTGTTGATTATATCTCGAGTCATTGAAGTAGCAGTCCGCTTTCGACTCTGATGTTCGTGGTGGTAAAGCCCGCTGTCATTGACGTCGGTTTCCATCAACACAGATTCTTTATCATTCGGCGAGCGGCAATGGTCGTGTGTGTCAATGAACTCCTGTGTTGGTGAAAGGTGCTCATCCATAGAATCCTTGTCATCGGAGACATCGAATCTCGCTCTCCTTCTTTTTGACCGTCGTATAGTAGGAGCATGTTCAGAGGACAGTGCCAGAGGCGGGGCCGTTTCAGAGGCAGGATTGTATTCCTTACCACAACTATCCATTCCTGATCCCATCTGCGCCTGACCGGGTTCGCTCTTGTGGTTGGGATCGGTCTCGTGTGCCAGTGCTGTAGAAGACGATGCTAGCGAAAAGTAATCCGAAATTGAGTCCAAGTCCACAGGCGAGGCAAAGGTCAACGAGAGCGAGAGCGAGGAGGAAAGCGATGAGCACGGTGAGGACGATATTGAGCACGACGTGGAAGGAGAAGGTGACGAATGGATAGAGCGAAAATGACGAGCATCACTTTGGTCAATCAAAAGGCTCCTTGGCGGGGAAGCAATAGAGTTTTGCACTGAGCACACCTCCACAGGAAAACCTGGACAATGCAGGGTGGTGCCACCCTTGTCACCACGTTCTTGCAGAGGGTGCAAACCATCCTCCTCCACACAAGTAGAAGTTGCCCCTTTCACACCACAGCCACCAGTAGTGCCATCCCATCCAACACCACCGCTATTTTCATTATCATCCACATCAAGAACACCAATGTGTCTCTCGGTAATATTTTTGTCCTTGGGGCACATACTTCTGCTTCTGCTTCTGCTCCGAGTGTTTCTTGACGGAAAAGGGGCCGATAGGTCTGAAGGGTAGCTTTCATCTCTCGAATCTATCTCGGAGAGTGACGGGGAGCTTGCTCGCTGCTTAAACTCCTGATGACGAATGTCTTCTTTGATAGAGGCATGAACTGGCTGTTTCTGACCAGGCAGCTGCTGAAGTGACAAGGCCGAAGTCGAAGTTGAACGAGTACGGGGACGAAGAGTTGGAGCAGAGCTGCTGGTCTGGTCAGGATTGTCGTTAGTCTCCATTTGGGTTCCTTTTGCTAATACCGGTGTTGTCGTAATATCCGTTGTTGTAGTCGAGAATGAGGTAGCTGTGGACACGGGAGGAAGAGGTGAGGTACGGGAGGCGGGAGAGGCGGGAAGATGTACCCTGGGTCGTAGAGTCGTCTCAGCGCCATTGTCAGCACTGCTGACGTCTGTCTCTCCTGAGTCACCACTACTACCCTCAATCGTCGACAGCGACGGATCCGGGTGGTCTTGAACGACCGCAGCACCGTGCTGCTCCGCTCGCTGCTGTTCCTCCAGTGTTTTGTGGTCGGAGACTGTCACTCGACCAGCAGGCAGCGCTGAAGAGTCGCCTGAAGCCGCATGAAGTAGAAGTGAAGGAGGTGTAGGTAAAGGAGTTGAGGTGCCAGAGTGCTGGACTGTCGCGTCAAGCTGGGCGTCTCTTGAGGGCGGAGTGGAAGTGGAGGATGGAGTCAAGGAGCCAGTCGATTCAAGCGAGATGGGCATCCCTAGTCGATCATCCAGAATTCAGGCCACAATTGGAGGTAAATGGCGGGCGAGGGTTGGGTGTGCAACAGTATATAAGGACGGATGCAAACAGAGATTGAGGACGTGTTTGAAGAATGTAAAAAGACGAAAAGGAGAAAGACGGAGTGGCAGAGAACAAAACAACAAAGGAAAAGAACGACCTTTGAAGGCAAAAGGAGGAGGACGGGGGGAGGGAAGTATGATAGAAGGATGGATGGGCAGGAGGGAGAGTCTCCCCTCTGTCACTTCTCGCTTTCCCTTTTCCCCCTCACTCCTCCCTTTTCCTCATATGCTTTACTCACTCGCTATTGTTTCTCGTTCTTTCCCCCCCCCTCTCTCTCCCATTCCCTTCCCTCCCTTTTGGCAGCAGGAAGGATGAAAAACACTTCTCTCCCCCTCAAAGTTCTTTTTTCCACAGTGCATTATTACAATCTGATATACACATTAAGCAACGACGGCGCGGCGCTTAAGATTCGCCACGAATCACCGACCACGCGACAGCAACGTCACAAAAAGGGCTGGACGGGGGAAGGTATTTTGAGTTCGAAATTTTTTGAATACGTTACATGAACAAACAACCACAGCACGACCTACTATCTTTGTCCCACCCGTCATCCATATGATCAACATTGTATTGGTACCCCATCTGGCTACTAGGAGGTACCATCTCAACCGAGTGGCCACTCACGCGTGCCTTGGCCATCGGCGTCTGGTTGGGCTCGTATCCGCCGGATCCACCATGGTTTATCGTCTGCATGCTCGACATGCCTTCTTTGCCAAAAGAAGTCTCTTGCTGACGCTGTTTGTTTCGTACAATCTGGCGCACAAGCTCATTCATCATCTCGTTGATGTTGAACCCCGTCTTGGCTGACGTCTCGATGAAAAATGCGTTTGATAATTGCGCAAACTGCTGGGCAACCGCCGTGTCCACTTGCCGCTCATCTTGGAGATCAAACTTGTTGCCAGCAATCACAATCGGCACATACTCGTCCTCCTTTGCGCGCCAGATCTGTGTTCGGAACCCAGCCAGCTCTTGAAACGAGGACATGGATGTGATGGAAAAGACACAAATAAAGCCATCTCCGGATCTACACCATGGAACGATGAACAAAAGACAGAGAGAAAGAGAAGGATGAAGAGACGAAGGAAAGACAGCACTTGTCAGTTACAGTGGAGTAGGTCGTAAGCTGATGAACATCCCCTTTCTCTCATTACAACTCTATAAGTGTGTTTTTTTCTAGCTCACCTTAAAAACATGTCATTCCAGTGACCCCGGTATTCTTCCTGGCCGGCAGTATCGGTAATATCAAGTGTGTACTTTTGCCCATCAACTTCAATATGTTTGCAGTATGAATCCTCGATAGTTGGATCGTATTCATCATGGAACCTATCATGATATATTTCCCACCACCACCACAAGATTCAACACAAAGCCGAGAAAACACTTTAGATGACATGGGACGATAACAGGCGATTATGTTGGCAAGATATAATACACCGGACTTACTGGTCTCGCAGAAATCGAAGTGTCATGGCAGACTTGCCGACGGCGCCATCTCCAACAACCACGATTGAAAACCGCTGTGGCGCTGACATTTTGATATAGTGGAAGGAAAAGAAGTTTGCTCTTTTCTTTTTTTTTTTGCTTGATGTTCACCAAGGTAAATCGAGTTTACCAAAAGTCGGAACGAGATTGAATTCGAGCTGTGGGGCACTAGACTGAATACGTGATAAAAGAGCTTGGCCTTGGCTTGTGAATGAGGAGGACGGCGCCGAAGGTGAAACAGACGAGGATAATGAGGACGAGGAAATCAGCGATGAGTCGGATGAGCTTGTAAGAGATAGGGAGCCTGTAGTTGAAGTGGTATGGGAAAGTTGGCGAAAAGCAGCTAGAAACCCACGCCACGTCGTATTATCAGGTCGATAAAAGCTACTGTTTTTTGTTGATGTTGCTGGTAATGTTACTGAGGGTTTAGCTGTATATGTTTGACAAAGGCGCGCAGTGTTATTGTTATCAAAATGGGTGCCGATTGTCAACAATGGTTCATCGCAAACGGGGGACGTAGATGTGGATGTGGATGATATCGTTGATGACGATTGGAGTGCAGGAAAGAGAGTTGCAAGCGACGATCGCCGTTGTATTTCGAGACTCTTGGCCTCGTTGGGCTGGACGGCAGTCGCGGGGGTAAGCACCGAAGGCAAAAGGGAGGTACGACGACCTTTGGTGGTGCAAGTAGGGGATGGCGACTTCAAAAAGGAGAAACGAAAACCGATCGTGTTACTGCTCGATGAGCGCTTGCGAATCTTGTAAGCCTTGTGATCACGCTCACTGTAAAAGACCAGGTTGGCGCTACCAGAAGTCGCAAACTGTTGGATACACGACTTATGTAAGGTACGATCAGTGCAAGAGGTGACAGATGACGGTTGTGCGTGATTGCGTATGTATATGTATATGTATATGTATGGAGCAAACGAAGAGGAGGCGAGATGAGGTGGAATCCAAAGAGGAAAGAAAAGGGAGAAAATGAAGAGAGAAAAGAGAGGGATTAAACAAGAACAATATGTGAGTGCTGGAAGGCAAGAAGATAAAAGTGTAATAAAAAAAAATAACTGAGCAAAAAAGGAGGAGAGGAATGTAAAATGAGATGGGCAAGGGTGGGGGGGAAGGATGCAGAGTAAGGTTCAAGTGTTTGCAACCTTTGAAGAGGGGACGTGGTTTATGTATGAATAACTGTTTGCTGAGAGAGATCAAAGACGCTAGCGATGCAATTAAGAAAGAAAATATTAGGTAGGGAAGATCCCTTCGATTACTTTGTTGTTTCCTGTCCTTTTATACACTCATCTATCCCCCGCCTCCCAATGTACCTCCAATGTCACGAAAATCCCTGCCGCCGTTGTAAACTCTCCCTGTTTGACTCCTAATTCTCCCCTCAACTCAAGTCTACCCCACATCCAGCCTATGAAAATTTAAGGTGGACGATGTGCCCCGAGTTCACCCTCCGCTCTAGATTTACCTCCTGGTTGGAAAGAGGACCGCCCCTGGAGGTCAATTCGACACCTGTCTTTTGGGAGGGCCAAGAGTGGTCCACCAAAGCGTTTGAACCCACGGGCTGCTGTTGCGGCTCTTGAAGTTGGTGTTGCGGCTCTTGTGAAGGCACTTGAGTATCGTTAAGGTTGGAATGGACTTGCTTGTCTTTGTTGGAATCCAATGAAGGATGCAAGGCATTGAGCGAGATACGAACGAGTGAGTTACGAATCTTTGCCCAAGCTCCTTTCAATCCAGCAGGCCGAGTCTTCTTTTGAATACTGCTATTGCTGCTGCTACTCTGACTGCTGGTTGTGCGAATGCTGCCCTGGCGGCGCACTGGCGTAGTGTCGATGCCCGTTGATGGAAGAGTGGTGCTCAATGAAACGTGCGCAGCGGTCTGATGCAAGGATTGCGCCGTCAAGTCGTCACAAGGTTGCTCAGAAAGCTGCGTGTATCCCTGTTCTTGCTGTAGTCGCGATCGTCCGCCCTTGGGAATGTCAGAGTTCAGCCTTGAGGAGGTTGAAGACGAAGTTTTCTGGATTCCCTTCTTGAGCGAAAACCTGCCTTTTTTATGTTTTTCTGCCGCTGCGCCTGCTGCTGCTGCTGAGAGCAATGTAGGTTGGATAGGGTCACCACGCTGCTGTAGGGATGTGCTACGGCGTTGACGTTTTTCGTCCTTGCGCTGCTGTCGAACACACTTTTTCTCCGCTTTCTTGGCTTTCTTGGCCTCTTTGGCGCGTTTGCGTTTCAGACGATACTCCTGATACTCGCGCTCGTCAGCCTCGTCCTCGGCGTTTCGGGCAACGGAGGATGGATAATAAGGGGCAGACCCCGCGTGAGGGTCGCAGGGGTAAGGTTGCGTACCGAGTGGGTGCGAAGTTTGGCAGCAAGGATGAGAGTGATAAGGATGAGATGGAGGAGGGTCGTTGTGGTGAGAGTGGGGTTGGTTGTTTGTCCTGAGGACGAACGAAGGTACGTATGAATCAATGATGGATACCAGCTGCCTCAACAGGGCAGACAAAATGGAGGTTTTTTAAAAAAGGAAGGAAAAGAACAGGAATAAAAAGTACAGAGAACAATAACCGAACCGTTCTCCAGTGTAGTGAAGGAGATTGGCTGAATTCGATGAAAATACTGCCGGTTATTCGGACTGATAAGACACCTTCGTGTGAATTGACAAGGAGAAGAGAAGGGGCTAGAATAGAGGAATAGGCACAAGGGTCTTTTGGAGCTATATTGTTGCAAGGTGCAAAATAGGGCAATTAAAAAGAGGCAAGCTCAAGTTGTAAAGTAAGCAAGCAGTGCACACAGCGGTATGATATCGTTATGGATCGCAAAAGGAGTGTACCAGGTGTTCTTTTTTGGGGGACGACGGAAAGGATGTGAGCAGAATGCGTTTTGAAACAGGGTCAACAAATAAGGGTTAAAATCGAGAGAAGACAGCGTCTTGGGCCACAGCTGAGGTTGTATGTGTCAGTGGATGATCGCGGCAAAGGACCTAAAGGTTGTAGATGATGAGGGAGAGGGGAATTGGATGATGACGGTATCGAGGGGACAATTAGGATCAGCATGGACTTGAGGATGTATATTGTTATGCGCTACTGTACATGCGCCCCCCAGGGAGTGTTTCGGATCCCTGGATGCGAGCTGCAGCATGTATATGAATTGTACTATACCTCTGGGTTATGGTTGGTTGGTGAACTGCAAAAGCAGAGTACAATATCAAGAGTGAGGGGGTTGTGCAAATAGTAAGGTCTGGAAAAGAGATGGAGGGATGGTCCTAGAGATCAAAAGAGAAAAAAAAGGTCAATGTGGAACTGGCTGGTACTAAAGAAAAGAAAGTGCAACCTGGTTCCTGGGTATTGTGGGGCAAGCCTCTGACTAGAGAGCGCATGAACTCCGTGAGTTGTGCATGGCTCATGGCCTCCTTGAGTAACCTGAACAGCATCATCTCCTTTTCTGTGTGTGTGCGTGAGCCGGCAGGGAGTGTCCTTTTATTGTCTAACTTCGTCTTATTTCTTGCTCCTTTCTCCTTACAACTTGCTGAATAACAGAGAGGTCCGTGCTTACAATGCATTGTCACAACAATGCAACTTTCTCTATTTCTCCAAATGAACCCTTCCATGTACTCGCGAGTTACTTGAACGCTTGGACCCTCACAGGGAACGGAAGCGTCCATTACAATACGAAGCAGCATTCAGGGATGGAAATGGTCCAGATGTATTAGATCAAGTTTGGCTAAGAACCTCTCAAGTGAAGAAGGCTTTATTCAATTATGGTCTACGTGTTCCATGAGAAGCTATCGTCGATACCACCCGAGGCTGTAGTTGGTAATAAGGTCTAGTTTGTTGATCCGTGCGAAACCTCTCTACCTTTCGTCATACTTGACCCTGTGGCCACAGGCAACGCATTGCCACAGCTCGTCGTTCTCGTTTTGATTGCCAACCCCTAGTATTTTTTGGACAACTGGAGGAACATAGTGCCCGAAGCATTCCCGACCTATATTGTTGGCGCACTTTACGCCGATTTGAATGTACTTCTTCTCCTTTTGGTCCAGATTGGCATCGTGGCCCATGATCCACTTCTCTTCAACTCGGCATCGGATGCAAGCACAATCAAAGAAGAACACATCTTTCAGATACTTTTTACGTTGTCGCAATGCCACCATTCGTTCTTCTTGTGAAACCTCGCCTCGGTATATGCGACCTCCAAATTCAAGATAAGCAATGCTGAGCTCCTCCATTGGCTGAATATCTCGTCCAGCATACACCAGAATATGGCGATCTTTGAAGACGTGATACAAGTTTGGCGCGCAAGAGTGATTGAAGCGAGCCGCTTGACCGTCGGTGTACAAGCCAAGACCATAACTCTTCCTCTTGATAACCTGCACATCCAAAGGTGTTCCCGAAAGAGTTTCAACCACTGGATAGTCATATATACCAAACGTATTGCACTCTTCTCTGCAAATGAGTCCGATGAGCATGTCCATGCTCAGCTTTGGTTGCTTGTTGTATGGTGGGGGAAGGTGGCTAAAGATCCAATGCTGATACGCGTCGAGAGCACTGGCAGCATTGGCAATTTCGTTCTTCAAACGTTCATGGCCGAATGAGGATCGGTTCTCTATGAGATCCATAACTGTTTGGAGGACGTCATCGCGAACGTCGGTGAGGCTTCCGAAAGTTCCCCCCACGGCACCATGAGATGTATTTTGTTCTTGTTTCTCTTTGGCGTCGCAGGTCTGATGGGTGAAATGCTGGGTAAGGATGCGCATCAGCAATCGAAAGTAATCCCACGAATAGGGCTCTAAGGCATACGAACGCTCCTTTCCATCAAACTCGCCTTGCATGACCTGAATCTGCCCTGCACTTGCACCGTCATTGCTTCCGACCATCCGCGAGGCAACTTGTTCTCTAGATAGCGACCACTTGGCAAGAAAACCGCATTCTATGCGGTGGAAACGCTCATAGTCATGATCCCTGCACTGAGTGCTACAGTACACCACTTGTCCGCACCCTCCATAGCAGCTAATCTTGGATGTTTCATCCGCCTTTTGGAGGCAAAGGGCACAATGCGATTGTTGATGATTAGCGTCCGGAATAGCAGAGAGGGCGTCGATTCTGAAGAGGAGGGTTCCTTTGGGAAGAAAGTTTTCGGTACGAATGACCCGGCCTCGATCGCTGGTCATAACTCGAGACAACGTTGCAGTGCTGTATGTACCAGAGTCATGACTTTGATCTTTTGTAGGGTAGCATAGTGGAGAGTTGAGATAGATCTCGAATTGAAGGTCAATTGGGCCCTCCACGACTTCATAGGAGCCACTCTTGCAAACCTCATTCTCGGCTCTTGGTGGCAATAGTTGAGTATCTATGCAAGACATGGCTATGCTTAATCAGAACGGAATGCGGAGTAAGTGGAAAATGAGTGTGATCTTGTTGAGATGTGAGAAGAGAGAAAGAAGAAAAAAAAGAAAGAAGAAAGAAGAAAGAGGGTTGAACAGAAGATGAAGGTTTGGGATGGGAAGCAGAGAGAACAATGTTCCGTTTCCCACGGTGCGTTGTACCACAGTGTTTATAACCGGCTATGGTTGGAACATGTGCATGATGCTGGTGTTCATAATGCCTAATGGGTCGAAGAGATATACCCAGTATCATTTGGGTAAGCAGAAAAATAAAGGTGTCCCGCTATAATAATTTGGTCCGGATTCTACTTGTAAAGTGGTGGCGGCACAACTTAAACTTTCGTGGCGTCAAAGGGTGGACATGCATTCATATTATTTCGTAGTCAATTTAAAATTGGTCATTCATTGCATTCTACATGGATCCATCAGGTAAAAATACAATGCATGTAGGGTAAAGCCACTCCACCCATTCTTCGACATTGCAGCCTCTCACTATTTTTATTTGTTTGTATTGCTCACTTTACCCCCTTAGTTCTAGCAGCAGTTGTCGGTGCACTGGAAACTATCTATAATGTAGCCTCTTCGAATGACGAGCGCAAGGCTGCACAAGAGGTGAGAACGGCGCGATCGGATTACAAAAGATGGGTTTGCTTTTTTCAGTTTGTACTCATCTACTTTATATATTCTGACTTCGCCGCTATGAGGGTTTAGTTTTGTGAAGGGCTGAAGCGCGATCCGGTTGCCCCTTTGTATGGAAGTTTTCTTGCGCACAAGGATAACGGACAGGTGGACATTGTGCGCCACTTTGGCTTGAGTCTTGTCGAAAATGCCATTCGATACAAATGGACGGATGGCACGTTTGATGCTGAAAGCAAAACCCGGATCCGTGCAGCTGTGATTGATCTTGCTGCCAAGGTACGTGAAAAAAATACGATCATCACGCGCTATATTTGTTGGATTGAGTCTTGCACGATTGGTATACTATCTCAGCCACCTCTGCTGTATTTCCATTAACATAGGGTGTTCGACCATCCCATGTTGAACAAGGGTTTATCAAGGAGAAAGTTGCGCGCGTATTTGTGGAACTTGCCAAGCGTCAGTGGCCGGGTGAATGGGACAATATGGATGTCATTCTTCGACAGATGTATTTTTCTGACGTAAGTCAACGTTCTCTGCTGACCATCGATGTAGACTTGGAGGCATGATTCTCACCTCGATCCTTTGTTCTTCATTATGATTCGTATCTCTCTCAGGAGACCGGAAGGGAGTTGGCCTTGTTGATCCTAAGATCATTGTGTGACGACGTCTGTATGTACCACGACAGCATTGCTGAGCTTCGCAAGAAAGATTTACGGGCCGCATTGATCACTATTACATCTAGCGAAAATGCGTTACGGCAGCAATATCCTGATGGCGTTAAAGGTCATGATGACGAAGTCTACTTGATGGTTGGTGAACCAGGGAACGATGGTTGGATAATGCGACTTGCGACTGGACTGCGTGACTTATTACAGAAGCAACAGAGTCAGGTACGTTGCTTAAATGCATAGTTCATATCGACTAGTCTTTATCCTCAGCAACGAACTTCACTCTTACATACTATACCTATGCATCGTAGCCTCTAGCACCAGCCGATGAAAAGAATTGCATTGCCATGCTCAGAGCTTTTGCAAGTATGGTGGATTGGGCTCTAACCAGGTAAGATGAGTTTAATATTTTGTCTAACTGCTCGATCCAAGATATACTGCAGAATTGTTGACACACGATGTTGTATTGTGTTTACAAGGTCCCTACAAGAAGCGGGTGCTATTCCTTTAATATGTCAAGCTCTTTTGTCCGATGCGGAGAAAATAAGACTGGTAATTATGATTCACCAATATACTCGTCTTATCTCATCCTTGTATCACCGAACTTACTTACACTTCTTTTTGGCTCGAAAAGGCTGCTGTGGAGTGCTATGACGTGTTGGCTTGTAGGAATATGAACGAAGAAGATCGAGCAATGGTGATCTGGCCAATGATTGAACAAGGAGGCATCGACCTGGTGTCGCAAGCATACCTGAGATGGGGTTCTACGATTATCGAAGGCGACACCTACACCTTTCTTAAAAAACTTGTGCAGGTATGACGAACGAAAATGGTTGAAAAACAATTCGAATGCTCAACCCGCGCATGTTTAACAGCCAAACTTTTCTTCACTTGGCGTTTTAGGCAACCGTGAGTCTCGGTGAAATCCAAGTCTGCGCTAAACGCAATAACTATGTACCGAAAGAACTGGCGAAGTAAGTTATAGCAGCCTTGCACAAACGAGTAAATTCTGACAGACGTGCACGCTGACATTTACGTTTGATATTTCAGATTTCTTCAGATTCTTTTCGCGATGTCCTCTCATCCATCAGTTATTATCTCTACATCAGTACCATTCTTCTGGGCAACACTGTTGAGGCACGAACATCTCTCTAAGGTAAAGTCGATTGTGAGGAGGCAGCAGATGTCTAAAGTTCGGAAACAGGTTCCCCAAAAATAACACTTCTATATATGTATCGGTGCTTGTAGAGTGAAATTGTACACAGCATCATTCCTTCGTTGCTTGAGCTTTACTCTGGATTCCTTGTTAAGAATTACGATAAGCGGAAAGAATTGGATCCGGTGTATAATCACTTTGCCATAAATGACTTCGATTCATCGCAGGATTTCAAGGCAAGAGCATTACTCAGTTACCAAAAGGCTATTGATGTCATTGATCTTGGTGTGCCAGCAGTAGTAAGTCAAAATTGATTGCATATAGGTTCAATTCCACACACTCTTTCTCTCGATTTACGTATTAACTGAGTTCTTTATGGCACAGCCAATGGAAGGATTCATGTGGGTCGCAAATCGCGTACGTGAGGCGTTGAAAATGACCCTACCTGACAGTCACCAAGGTAAGAATTACTGTCATATTATTCAATGTCAGCATGGAGCCCTGGAAGCTATTCATCTGAACTGACCATTCTTTGTATATATAGTTAAAGAATCGGACGGATATCATTCATTCGATGGAACACTTACCTTGATGGAGGTATCTGTTACGAGTCTCACAAGCAAGATAAACGAAAAGACGTCTTTGTCAACGACACTAGTCGAGGCGATGAATAACCTATTGGGCGAACTTATCAGATACTCTAATCCGGTAAGTATTTTGTGATCAGAACAGCTACTGCGATATGCTCGGTGAGAGCTCTATACTAACAGAAGCTATCTTTATGGTACATTTAGAACTTGGTACTGATGGATAGAGTCGTGAGTTCATTTGCTACATTTACCGACGTTCTCAAGTTGAATACTACGCAATTGCTTCCATGCTTAGATAAAGTATGATTTTGCTTCGTGAAAGATACGAACGACATATAGGGTGCATCGCGTTCTCATCAATAATCTTTCTCTGCTGGCATTAGGTATTCAAACTGCTGGACAGCCCATTGCCACAAGATGCAAGTATCGAACTTATCGAGCTCCGGAGGCGAGGGGCAACGACACTAGTCAAGATCGGGCGTGCAATTCCTGACACACTCTATACAATTTTCAATGATATCGAGGTTGCGATCCAGCGATTGGTTCAACAGAACCTCATTACTGCACATGAAAAGATGGCTCTGATGAACTTTTTGTTGGTTATTGGGTCTAATGCCCACCAGGCTGTTGATAAACGGCCCATCTTTGACATGGTTGTACGGCCTATCGTGGCAGAACTCCGGAGCCCAGCCTTACAAGAATCTATTGCCAACTTTAATTCCTTTATGGCATTCATCGGCGTCCAGGATATTTCGACAGCAACATCAGGAAACATCAGTCTTGAAGCCGCCCAGAACATGCGATCTGCACTCAAGCAACGTCGGCTTCAGCTTTCCTACTGCCTTGAGAGTCTTCTGATGTTTGCTAAGGAAAGCCTGGATGTCAAGGATCCAACCAAGTTAGAGTTGTGGTCGACCTACATGCCCACCATTCTCTCCGTCGTTTTATCGACTATCCGGTCCATCAATGCCGTTTCTGATAGGAGTCGTTGGCAGCATCTGAGCGCCGAGTTTGAGTTGCTCTATGTGTTAACGCCTGAGGAGAAGGAGAGGCTTGTCAAGGGGCTCAGTTCTGCCAAGAACGACGAGATGAAAGAGTCGTCTGTCATGCAAGAGGAGCCAGTGACCATGCCGTTGTTCATACGCAAGATGGTCATCGAGCTGAAGAACTGGCTAGGCGTCGTGCGTTACTTGTCTTATCGATTACTCGCACAGTTAACGAGAACGGGCAACGCATTCTATTCGACACCTACATTACCAGTATTGCTCGAGACGTCGCTCTTTGAGAATGTGGATCAACTCAACGGTCGCCAGCTTAAGGTCCTAATTTCAAATGTCATTCAGCCAATCGTTCTAGGATGTCCCGAGCCACTCATACCAAGCGTGCTGGACCATCTGATGTCGGTCTTGATTCCGTATCTTGACACACGGTTATGCAAGGAATGGTCATCAGCTGAAGATGAGGGACTGCAGATTGACGAGAATGAAGACCCAACCGAGATAGATGTGTCGGATGTCATAGTCAGCGAGATGATGCTGCGAGAGTTGACACGCTCAGTTACCGAGCTCCTTTATATGATCTTTGACCTTCGCAAGATGAAAGCAGCCATGGCAGCAAGAACAGCCTCAGGTGATAACAGTCCGAATCTAGGGTCTGGTAGTACATCATCAGTGGATGCCGCCACTCAGCAGCCAACTTTCGCGCAATACCCAGCTCTGTCTAGATTCCTTCTCTCACATGCGACGATTGCTCGGTCGTCTATCCTTCTTGTACGGCATTTGCTGACTTTTAAGGACACACAGTCATGCATTCGAGCTACGGGTGTTGCCCTGTCAATCCAGACTACTCTGCTCGCCGGAGATCCAGAAACGCGTGCCTTGACGGTCATGTGTGTCCAGGAGTTTCTGGAAGCAGGGTTGATGGCCCTGAGCGATCCGTACCATGCCGAAGGCCAGGACAGGATAATCCACATGATCATTGAGATGTACATCGATGTTCGGAAAGTTGACGAGTGCCCGCGAATTGTCTTTCAGCAACGGTTGGGGGCACAACCCCAGCAGCTTGAGGTAAACATTTTTTTGGGAGAGGGGAGAAATCTCAGAGAAGCATCGCGCTGTATGTGCGAAAATGAAAAATATTGAAAAGAGAACTTAATCCTCATTTTTTTTTTACAATGTTCAATGGTTAGGCATTCGAACGAGATTTGGCCAATGCCACTTCCAAGTCAAAGGAACAAGCCATTGTTCGCAATTACTTGCAAGGATGCATTGCTGTATGTGAATGTTGGTACTCTATGATATCAAATGTTGTTGGTCATTAACTCTTCTCATTTTCTCCAACTAATCAACGTTTTGTTTACTATTTTATTTCATAATACTTGACTCAACACAGGTTGCCAAGTCGGAATGGTTCAAGCAAAAAGAACAGAAATCAGAGCAGCCGTCTAGCCGCAGGATTGTGGGCGAATACATCAAACCAGGCCGAAACGTACTTGATTCCGCACAAGACGAGGACATTGGCGACGGGCTGGCATCTCTTTTCAATGAGTAAAATGCATCAATTGCTTGCGTAAAGAGATCTATGCTGGATTCCCTAGTGTTTCTTCCGCTTGTTTTATGATCAAGGCAGATTGATGGTCGAGTGGAATCGGGCCAGAGTCTCTTATCATGCAATAGTTATCCTTTTATTGTAGCCACGAACCCCACCGATCCCCCGTATTTCCTCCTTATCCAGCAGCTCTCGCCTCACTCCCTTCAGGTAGCCCTCTCCTTTCCTAAACCTCATTTTGCTGCGCTCTCAGTGTAGATATAAATCGATTGTGCTTTTTCGCGAAGAATATTTATAGAAGTTCCAAAAGAATGTGGTTTATTCTTGTAATGCTATGTGTACCGTAGCTTCCACAGCTAGATTGATCACCAATCCTCCATGTAAAATCGTGTTAACAGGACAAAATAATGATCCTCTTTATTGTTGTATCATAACATCTTCATATACTTTGACTGGAATGATAGTTCGTAGCAATATTAGCACACCCAACATCGCCTTCGTCAACCCTCCCACGTTTGCTGTTCCTGGAAGGGAACAACATAATGTGGGGTCTTTCTATTGCATGTGTTTGGGGTGGTATTGCAGGAAGGCTGGGAGCGAGGGTATTCTTGATGTCGTGTGCAAACCTCTTAATGTGTTCCTAACTATTTAGCAGAAAAGATATGACAAGATTTTTTTCTATCCAGCTGTGCCTTTTCTTATACATACACATGAACTTACAGCGAAATCAAGCAAAATGGGGATTGACTCCGATAGCAAGAATTGCTTCAGCTGAGTTGGGTCTGCAGGAAGCCAAAGAGGGCAATCGACTGCATGGCCCACACCCAAGACACCATCATATCTCCTCATAATGTAGAGATGTAGAGAAAGGCGTCTACTCTCTGTAACTATGGGGAAATGTTGGTAATGTTCGCGCTTTGTAGCTCCAAGCCCATCAGTATTACCCCATTCAGCCGCACTACCTTCCTTTGTTGTTCTTTTCGCAAACATCTGCAACGGTTGCACTGGCCTTGAACTTGTAGATGCTTATTTCCGAGGGGTTGTAAAAATAAGTGTTGTGTGTTTGATGGGCCCGTTGGTATGCCCAGTGTATACTTTGTGGGCTTGATAGGCCCCGAAAGAGGAGGGGCAATAGCGAACAACGTGTACGAAATTTGAAAATAGAAAGACATGTTTATGTAAATTGAATGGGGAGAAGAAAAATAGCAGATGGCTGAGGCGTCTCATTTATTTAAGCTTTATATGATGCAGCATCATGATCCTGCGCACCTCTCGTGATACATTAGAAGACACATTGTTGTCATATCTTAAGCTATCCGAAAGTTTATTCTTCAGAATAGTTTCCTCCTATTCATATGCCCAATGCGATAGATAGGTAACCTCTCCAGTTCATCGGTAATGTTCAAACTCGATTATGTTCGGCTAGTCATTGGTTTTGGCTGTTGTGCGTCGAGAGAGGATTATATATGCTACCTGCGCTCTTCGCCATCTGAATCGTCCGTTAGTTCGCTGTCCACAGGGGTAGCCTCTGTATCTGAGCCGTGTCGCTCGTACGAAAGTTTAGCCCTTTTTACCCGCCATCTGGACAGCGATAGCTGTTTGGTTAATTGTTATCGTGGTGTTTACTTGGACGGCGACTTTCCGTCCAAAAATACTTCTTCTTCATTCTTCTGGAGCTTTTCAAACGCTTGACAGAGTTTGACTTGTCGGTTCATACGAATTTCGGGCGAACGGATTATGAGGGCTAGAAATGCGCTATTCGCAGACTCTTTGTCAACGAAATGGAATCTGCGAGCGAAATTTGGTAAAGACATGTGTTCTTTACCTTGCACCTTCTCCTCTTTGGCCCATTGGAGGTATTAGATGTGCGAAGACATTTCTGTTCAGAAAGAGAATATAAGCAGGTCTGTGAGATAGGATTCAGTACCTATAAATCAGGACAGGATACAAGTGTATGTTACACGATGCTCCTGACAAACAAACACTTCATGCAAGAACAGTGCGGACAGTTTCATTCATCGTTGTCACAACCAACTGATTGCTAAGCAGATCTCAGTGGTTTGACCAAGTTTTATCTGCTGCAATACAAGAAGCCAGGTCACATGTGACAAAATGTTCCTGCGAAGGTGGAACGGATAGTAGTTCACTTACACGAGGAGAGAGGTGAACAATGGGGGGGCAAGCGAGAGAGCGAGTGATTAACACGAAAAAGAAGACAGAGCAGAAGTGCAAGTGATGAATGTGTTTTTGTTATATATGTGCGAGCAATGCGAGCTTATTGAGCGGACGTCATTTTTCCGCGCGCTTAAACTCGCACGGAAATGAAATGAGAGCAGGGGTTAGGCTAGAAGAAAAAAAAGTGCAAATGAATTTCGTTTCTCTCGAGGTAAAAAGGGGCTCAATGATGGTGAAGGCGTGGAGAGAAGTGAAGAGGGAGGAGATGGGGAAAGCAGACCCCTTCGGCCCTTTCCTTTATTACTTCTTTGTGAACGTGGTCTTGGACGGAGCTGAACAGGGACTCTTTGTCTCTTGTTCTGCTGTTAATTTTCTCTTGAAGACATCATCGCTTGCAAGGTTACTCTGGCCTGAGCAGAAGTGCTTGAGCGAGCGCTTCAGTCTGCCGTCGTTTGGCACTTCGAGTGCCTTGCGAAGGAGGGAAGAGGGACATGGCTTTGTGTAATACACAATGGGTTGCTGTGTGCGTTTATAAGGGTCAAAATCTCACATGAAATGTATCTCGCTGCACATGCAAGGATATGCAGGCTTCTGTAATGTCAAACTTTCCACATCTGTTTGAAAAAATACGTGGACAAGTGCTGATAAAATGCATCAATGGCATACGTGAAGAATTCAATAAATGATATGCTTCTAGGAATTACAAAAGATTTTATCGATTAAAACGTGAGCAGATAGTGGCTCAAAGATACCATCCATTGGCTTTAAAGAATGCAACGATTACCACCCTTCGATATTTAGTTGAATATGGATAGAACACTTACTCTTGAATCATATCTGACAGGGTCTCATGGATAAACGGAAAGGTCGCATGTGTTTCTGTACATATTTACTTCAAATGTTGGAAATGATAAAGCCATTGTAAACTACCTTTAAGCAACATGGTAAAATAGTCAGAAATGACACTGGGATGAAGACATTTTGAAAGGACAGTATCTTTCTTTTTCTTTCTCGTTTCGCGATTAGTGGTACGGATGTCCGTGTCGTTTGTGTGGCATTAGTAGCCACGCGAAATGTGATCATCCCACAGCAAGCTTCGCTGGAATTCCAAATCCTTCGTCATGAAATCCAGATCAGCCCCTGCTTGGTACATGTCCCGTATACCAAAAGATCATGATGGACTTGGAGTCATTGATCCAGAACATGGGAAATACCCATTTTTATTTCCAGCATCTACAAAACATGGCCACTCCATCGCCTTTAATGGATCGTAGAATTCTCACCTGCTTTCTCAAAGAACATTCGCGGTACTAAATCAACTGGCTCCTCTTTCTCTCCTTAAAGGTCAGACACATAGCCCCAGCAAAACCAAGTTGCTTTCTAAAGGGCCTACATACTCGCCACAGCACGCATGATCCTTATTCTACCATACCAACCCTTCCTGTCAAAATAGTCCATTACCTTACGCTCTCATCTGGCTAAGCCTGGCATTCAGGTACTGGTCTATTATTAGCATTGGTATGACAACTGCATGTGGTCCGCTACTACTTCTATAAGAGGCATCACTATGTCTAACTCTTTAGGTATCAGCCCACCAACGCGTCCGAACATTGAACCAGCAAGCACTAAATTCTCACAGGCAGACTCAGAACTCACGCACCGATTCGTTTCACTGTCCTCTCATACCAACAAAGCGAATGGCACACCTAGTCAATGGTTCAAAGTCTGGAAAGCTACCACTCCCATTCAATGTCGAAATTTGTAGTAGTGGTCTGCAGCGCTCATCTCCCTACATACGGATTATTCCTTATCACCTACTCGTCCAAGCAAAAACATGGGAGCAAGTCTAGCTCATGATGCCTCTGTAGAAAACCTAGAACTTTATGTAGTATTTTTTTTGTTGTCCAAAACGCGTAGCCTGGATCTCTCTTCTCGGCCACCATTCCACACGCATCTGGTCGGACGATGATTTCTAAGGTATTACTCTTGCTGGCGGCTTTGATCTACATCAATGGAAACAATAAATACACGTCTCTGTACGGCTGTTGTAGCCTGTTTCATCCAGACTTTCAACCTTGACCAAACTGTTCTCTCCTCCGTCACGGTTTTTTTTTGTGTAATGAAGCACACAATGACAGACTTTTGGCCTTCAAAATTATGCCACCCAAATATAGTGCAATCACAGTTCTACAGCATTGATGACTTTCTCAGGGTTTAACCCTTGGATATAACAAACCCCTCGCCTAAAAGCAGCGCTATTCAGTGATACAAAATCCAGATGCTACTCCTGGCGAGCGTTCATTTCCAGACACATGTCCACAGTTTTTGTGGGTGGGTTTGGTATTCACAAGGCTGAATCCCTTGGATAGAGTAACATCACTATGTCAGGTATCAGCGCTATTCAGCACCATGAAGATCCAACAGCTGCTCTCAATGAGAATCTACATCTAATTACATGTCATCCTCAGTTCTTTATGTACGATCCGAAGCCGTTCTATCTTCCTGTGTTATGATTAAGGCGGAGTGATGGCCGAGTGGAATCAGACAAAGATCCCTTGTCATGTAATAGCTGTCTTCTACTGAAGCAACGAACCTCATCTATCTTCTGTATTTCCTTTTTATCCAACAGCTCTCATCCAACTCCTTTGAGACAGCCCTCTCCTCTTCTTAAATCCATTTTGCAGTGTCTACAATGTAGTTGACCATCGAACGTGCATGTTTCACGAAGAATGTTTATAAAGGATCCAAAGGAATGTGGTTTATTCATGCAACCCTTACCATTCCTCATCCTCCTCAACCCTCACACGTTTGTTGTTCCTAGAAGGAGACAACATTACATAGGGCCTTTCCTCTGCATGTGTCTGGGGTAGTGTTGCAGGAAGGCAGGGAGCAGGTATCCCCGAAAGGATATTCCTGATGTTGTGAGCATACCTCTTAGTGTGTTCCTAACCATTTTAACAGAAAGGATGTGTCAAGAATTTTTCTTTTCAATTGTTCCTTTCTTATACATACACATGAACTTACACTAAATGCCAGTAAAATATGGACCGAATCCGACAAAAGGAACTGCTTCAACTGGGTTGCGTCTGCTGGAAGCCAAACGGGGCAATCGACGGCACGGCCTGCACCCAAGACATCACCGTATCTCCTCATAGTGTAGAGGTGTAGAGAAGGACCTCTACCCTCTGCAACTATGGGGAAATGTTTGGTGATGTCGACGCCTTGTCTCTCCAAGTCCAACAATATTGCCCCGTTCAGCCGCACTGCCTTCCTCTGTTGTTTTTCGCAGACCTCCATGGCGACGGTGCTTGACTTGAATTCATAGACGCTAATTTCCTGGTCCCAATTAAAATTCAAGTGGATTCTGGCTGAGATATCTACCTTTCTGCCTGTGATATACCTGGTTGTGAGGCCGAATTCATCCTCGAGTAGTGCTCTGGCGTTCTTTGTGGCGAGTGATGCCAACTCTCCCCTAACAGAGAAAAAGTACATACTAGTTATTGTTGCTAATGTGTATACCATGTACTTTTCGACCATTTCAGTGGAGCCATAACCTAATAGCTTACGGAATCGCGCGCAGGGCCTTGCCCCCAAACAATGTTCCGAAGACAAACGCCCAGAGCGAGACATATACATGCTCAGATGATGGTAAAGCCAGTTGGTAAGTACTGATCAAGACACACAAATGGTTCACAATGAGCAAAACCACCAATGTTGTCCTTTGCTCCATCGTCTGCATATTCCCTTCGCCAATATCTGCGAGCAACTTCCAGACCTTTCCTTGCAAACTCCATATGGATGGATCGGCATAAGGATCAGCCTCTAATTCTGGACAGAGTGCAGCGACCAAATCAGATAGAAGTTTTGTCGCCACCGGCTCCTTATATGACAGTGCAGGGAGTATAGAATCAGATTTGATTGTTGGGGCGATCGTGAAAGTCCGAAGAGCGGAAGGTGATAACGTGTTTACGATGCCCGACAGTGCAACACTACCATGAATGGCACAAAGATAAATTAACAAATGAGCATCGTTTTCTCCATTTCAAGAACAGATTTATTATATATAAGGGGAACACCTTACAGCACATCCTTGTCGATGGTGAACTCTGCTTGTCTCTTGCTTGTCTTGCGATGCTTGTCGCTCGATGCCGGCTTGGCTGCTCCTGCAAGCCCATTCCTTGCATAAATGAATAACTCTCGATAATTCGACGATGAGAAGCTCTCAGGCACTGGCGGTAGGTCCACGTCCTTACCTTGCACCTGAATCAAATTGAAGGTATATCACGAACTATACGATAAATACTAGGATAAATCTAACAACAAAAGTATAGTAGAGAAAGACGAAGGAAGAAGAGATGAGAAGAGAGCAATAATCAGCGAAAAAAAAATAAAATTAAAAAATACCTTCTCAAACGCATATTGTATGAGTGAATAGAAAGGCGTGGCCTTCATTGGTGTGAGCAGGACTTGCTCCACGTCCTCGACCGCATCATCGACTTCAAGAGGGTCACGGCTGACTGAACTCGAGAGTCCTAAAAAGGCGAGATTAGTAGATAGATTAATATATTATATACACGTTAAGCAAAACACTCTACTGACCATTTGATACTAACCTGTATCTGGACTCTTTGGTTCGGTACAACTTTCGCTGTCATCCGAGTCATCGATCAGTTGATTCTCAGCAGAGAGAGAATCGAGATCCGTGCCATAACGCTCGTACTCTAGTATCGCCTTCGTACTTCCTGCTCTCTGAGCGGCGATGGCCGTTTCGTTAGTAGTAACCATAGTGCTGACTTGAACTGCGCGTTGTGACCAAAACAAGTCCTCTTCGTTCTTTTGGAACTGGTCGAACAATCGATGTAGCTTGGCTCGTCGGCTCTTGCGAATCTCAGGGGAATGTATTAATGCCAGAAACGCGTCGTTCGCAGAGTCCTTGTCCGTGAAATTGAACCTACGAGCGAAGTTAGGTAGCAAGACGTGTTCTTTTCCTTGTATCTTGTTCTCCTTTGCCCAGCGGAGGTGTTGGGTGTGCGAAGACATCTCAGTTCGGAAAGGGAATATCGGCAGAAAGGCGAGATAATATTCAGAACTACAACTCGGGACGGAAAACAGAGGTTAAATGATGTTTCTGGGAAAACAAGTACTTCATGCAAGAACAGTGTGGACAGTTTCATTCATCATTATCGCAACCAACTAGTGGCTGGGCAGAGCCCCGTAGTGAATACTACCAAGTGTATCTGCTGCAACTCAAA
>JAAAIY010000079.1:66984-115677 GCA_016098105.1 Actinomortierella wolfii
AGTGGCTGGGCAGAGCCCCGTAGTGAATACTACCAAGTGTATCTGCTGCAACTCAAAAAGTCGGGCCGCATGTGATAAGATGACTGTCAAATCCCATGCATTGTATCAAACAGAACGTTTTTGACATTACTGCCATGCTGTTATGAATGACCATCATTGTCGCAACCAACTAATGGCTGGGCAGAGCCCCGTAGTGAATACTACCAAGTGTATCTGCTGCAACTCAAGAAGCCGGGTCGCAGGTGACAAGATGTTTCTGCACGGGTGGAATGAGGCAATAGTGCACTTACATAGAGAGGGAGGTAAACAGTGATGACAAGCAAGTGAATGAGTAATTAATAAGAGTATGTAGGCGAGCGAATGATAAATATGAAAAGGGAGAAAGAAAGTGAGCGAGTGAATGATGAATATGAAAGAGGGATAGAAAGTGAGCGAGTGAGTGATTAATATGAAAGCGTGAGAGAAAGCGAACGAATAAAGGATGGAAAAGACAGAGCAAAAGTGCAAGTGATGGATGTATTTATTGGATGTTTTATATGAGAGAGCGATGTTGGGTGGACGTCAATTTTCCAAGCCTCTACTCTCGCACGGACCCATGAATCGAAAGCAAGTTTGTTCCAAGATGAACAAATTTCCTTTCCACTAACCGCTTAAACTCTATCTCCTGCTTTTCCTCTCTGTCACTAAGAGTATGTGATAGCTCAAGCGCAAGCCGCCATAGAAGAGCCTAGAGGAACGACCTTCTTTCCCACAACCGGAACACATGTCGCAGATGAAAGCCCGAAGGAACGGATTTCCTTCCTCCCCCTCCTTGCCGACCACTTCAGTGTATGGCAGTTCAAGCACAAGTCACAGAAAAAAACAGGGAGGAACGATTTTCATTTTCAGGTCCAGGTGATGTCCATCTATCCCTGGGATGAGTTATAGCATGGTGTGTGGTGGAACAGCCAAGAGTCATTGGTTGCGCTATCATCCCAATCTTCCCCTCAATATGCATAGCCCTTTTGGTGGTGGGTGCCTGCTATGGAATAGCTGTGTAAAGAGGGCTTGGATGGAGCATCGCAGGACTGGATGCGCCAACTTTCCCTGGCATCATAATACGCTTTCCTGCTTCACTGCCTCCAGGGTATGCTCGCACACTACTCTATAATAGTGCACAACCCAAGAGGATCATACATGCTTGGAGGAGATTGGAGTGATAACACAACCAAGGACTCTTGGCTGTTCCACTGCACATCATACTATATCCCATCCCAGGGATAGGTGAACATCACCTGGACTTGGATAGGTTTAAGAAATGGAAAGCAGAGGGTAGGTTTTAAAGCGGTTGGTAAAAAGGAAAATCGTTCCGATAGACTTTCTTCTGCGGGTGAGTTTTACAAACTTGCTTTTTTTTCACCGACTGTTTAAAAGCCTCTCCCCTGCTTTCATATTTGGGGTTGGCTTTGAGTCAAGGGACAGCCTACTGTGTAATCTACTATACTCCTGAATTTTGCAACGTATCTTTTGCCACGAAGATACATCATTTGACCCTGTTGATCTCGCTTGACGGTCTCTACACATTCAAATATAGCCCATGATGAGTCTGGCGTGTCTATTCCTTCTACAACTCTCGCTTCAGGGCCAATGTTGCCAGTCCTCTGCCATCTACCGGTATAAGGTAGTACACACATGAGGCTGCTGTCACTACATTCTACTTCAAGTGGAGTATCACCGCGAATTTAATAAATGGGAAGGAAGGAGTGAGCAGACTATTCAGATGACGAAACTATCTTTTGTTGGGTGTACTGCGATTATCCTATTCTCTTCGAACATCTGACAAGCCTACACTAGAAGGTCATCGTTAGCATGCCAACTACGAGAACTACACAGTATTGAGTCGTATACTCGATGCCGCGGCGTTGTCCGGTGCAACCAGGGGCCGTCCCCCGAGTTATTGTTCTCTATTACTGCCTCCCGGTGGCGGGCACACTCAGTACATTTTGCAATAGTAGCCTTCATACAAGCCTGTAAAGAACGGACAAGACGAGAAGTGTGACATAAGGCCGAGTATAATATCCAGCACCATGATGATAGTAACGCTATCAGCTTACACGGACTTGAAGTAGATGTGTTATGCCCTGACAATGTACTGTCCATGATCCAGTAGTCATCGGAAGGGTAAACTCATCGTACATGTAGGCCAGCATAACATACTGACTATCAGTGCATGAGCGAATCTCCATAGTGATCAAACCACGTTCTTATAGGGAAAAAGCGCGTAAGAGTTAAAGAAATGACACCCTTCCTTACCAAATTGTTCTAGGCCTCATTCGATAATACTCACCTCCAGCACAAAATGAAAAGAACCGCGCCGTCTCACGAAAGGTTACACTAGATTCTTCTGCAAGTCGATGGGTAGCAATGCGATGAAGGTCGCGGAAGAGTTTGTCGCCTAGCTCTACCAGGGACTTCGTCGAGCGCTGATCCCAGTCCTCGGGGCTTGCAACAACAAGCCAGTCGCGCTTGTTGACCGAGTCGTGAGCAATCAAGTCCAACTTCGCACCATCACGCTTTCGAGGAAGGGGGCATTCCATGTCTGCTCTACGCTTATGGTTCTGATGACGCGCTGACTCAGTCCCTTGATTTTCACCATCTATCATTGAAACTCCATGTACATCGGAGAGAAGGTTCTTCAAGAGTGGCCAAGCTTCATGGCGCCAGAACGCTTCTGTCAATGCTGAATTTGAAAAGGTCCAAGGCTCTTCGGCATACAGCGATGTCCTATGACGGAAGGCAATGTTAACACATGGGTTCATTAAAAGTATTGATAAGAATGTCTTCGACATCCACTATTGTATATCAATTTACCAGGAAAGGACAGTGCCGAGAATGAGATCGCAAGAATAGCGATCCTCAAGAGGCACAACCGCAGAAGCCGGATGGTCATCGTTTTTCAACAAGGCATCTCGGACCGCCATTAAATATTGCTCTGTGGGCTTTGGCAGTTTTGGTGGACTGAATTGGTTGTGTGCCTTCATTTCCTCCTATTCGGCCTCTGAAAACAATGCTTTCGTTTGCTCGCAGTCGAAATCGATTGTATAGGATTGCACCCTATTGAGTTACTGGGGAAGCATAGGTAAGTGATAGTTGGTCAGTGCCAGTAACAACAAATAGAGCATGGATACAGGTTAAAACGTGCTTAACATTGGCTCCTCCGCACACTGCGGCATCAGATAGGACATCTTCAACGCAGCGACCGCTAGTCAAATTCCAAAGCTTGGAGCGATCCAATCCGAGGTGGCGCTAATAGGAGGAGAGATGATTCACAGAAGCTATTTGCAAATATCTTAGTAGGGGCTCGCACTTCCCCTATCAAAGTACTTTGTTTTTTTCTTACCCTTGAACGCCTCTATGTACGTCGTTGCTTTGCCTCTGCGGACTCGGCGGTCGGAGTGACGCTACTCGGCTGTGACGATCGCTTTCACTTGTTCTTCACCTGTTGTGACGCTGTATGATGAGAATGTAAAAAAATGTAAAAAAAATCATGTTATAGATTTATTCCTAGTACAGTTAGTCTTTCATTCAATCCTACATCCACCACGTACATTTACTTGCAGGTGCGGTGGGGCACAAGTCCTTGCCATCTGTAGACAGGTTTCCGTGGGCAAGCGCGTTAGCAGCATCGAGCAAGTCGTTCTTAGCGATTCGCCCTTCTTCATTGGAAGACAGTACGTCTGACATGGTTGATATCCTGCTGTTGAACAAGGAGGGTTTTCCACCAAACTCTTTGCGAAGAAGCTCAGTCACTTTGAAATCGGCTGCTGTGATCTGCTCAACGGAACTTTCCATGGCCGCCAACGCGCGCATCCTCACTAATCTGTTTTTGTAGTACTCATCCAAATGGGTTTGTGTAAGAAGGGAAGCTGCAACTGCAGCCCGGCGCACACGCTCATGTGGGCTGTTTTTCAGGTTGTAGAGCCATTTCGACCACTCCTGAATTAATATCTCGGAAGCCACTCTAGGCACAGCACGAAAGGCAACATATTCAGCAGGCTCAAATCGTAGACGTCCACCTCGTGATAAAAAATATCTTGCGCCTTTCCGACGCCCGTCTATTTCGCTGCGCCAGTTTGTTTTCAAAGAAGACATATTTCTCAAACAGAAAATATAGTACGAAAAAGATAGTGTTAGTAAAGTGAACCAACAATCTCACGACCGATGGCTGCTTGTATCGACGCGCTATACGATAAACGAAGGGCAAGAGCAATGCCCATTCATTCAGTAACACGCGGTTCTTTCCTTGCCAGTCGCGACCGCCTTGTGGTTAGAATGAAAAACAGCACAAGAGCAGAGTGGGCAAGCTAAGAAGGCGATAATGTGCAGCCAGTTAATGAATGGTAGTACCTTGTAGAGGAATGCAGCGCGGGACAAGTGCAATGTGAAGGAGAACAGTGACTGGGGGGGGGTTAAAAAGAGGGGTGAAGACAAGTAGCGATGTCAGAGGCCAAAGTACGCGAGGCTTGTCCTGCCTCTCCAGATGAAATAGTCTTACTAGATATCATCCTCAACCAGTGGCTCGGATCCGTATCAGGGGGCATACAGCAACACAACACAATCTTGAAGGAAGGCTATAGTTTTTTGACAGACACAAACCAGGCGATGGAATAGTATGAAAAGGCAGCAGAGAATGGTTATGTGGATGCAAGTCAATGCTTGGAGTTTGTAAAGTGTCCGGTTCAAAGATTAATGAACGCGTGCTATGGGCAACCACAGTATGTATACTATAACTATCTCATTAATACACCGCTGATCAGCATTTTGCTCACATGTAGGCGAAGTGAAGGAATAGAAAAATAAGTGCTGAATAGACGTGGTTTGTTGAACTACGAGCATGACCCTTCATTCAACTCCCGTGATTACACAACTCCTCTTCTGCTCAGTACATAAAGCTTGAAGATTGGCTCTCTTTGAATATGCGCGAGAAGGTGCCTCACTCTTGATCGCGGTACACATATTTTTTTTCTAGTGTATGAGAAAACAGGGTTTTTCGTGTAAGCTGGTTAGAACAGGATTACGAGAATGGTAGGGAGGGTTCGTCTTGAGCTGTTCATGTGACAAGCTGCAGACTTTAGCAATGGTACCTGTGTATACTGGCACCTAGAGACAGCCAAGCACAGGGCAGCCCTGGAAGCTAGGGCCTGTGTTCCTCGGCTTTCTTCGGCCAGCTTGCTCCGAGATCGAAGAAGGAACTTGTGACTGGTCGCACCAACTTGGTCTCCTTTGGCGCCATACATTGAGCCTCTTTGGTGTCGTATCTCACCACTCTTTCTCTGTTCTTCCTCTTTCTCCCTCTGCGTCATTCGCAACCTGTACATCACTTCGCTCAGCGCCTACTCTACTGTCCATTCTAATTCTTCACCATGACATCAGGAGTCACGACCAAAGCCCATGGACTGTTACTGTTACATCTCCCTAGCCTTGAGGCGTCCCTTGAGGAAGCATTTCATTGCGTGAGCGAATCGCTACCACTTATTCATCGACTTACTATTGCGCTGTCTGTGCCCGTTCTCAAACGTTCAGGAAAGCCCACCCATGAAAGTGCGAGCAAGACCAGCAGCAGCAGCAGCAGCAACAACAGCGATAAGATCAATGGAAGCAACACCTTCCACAATGTACAAAAGTTCCTTTCGGCGCTTTATGTCAACTTTACAAAACACGCTGTGGCCATGCAACGACCTCTGACAGAGCTTGACATTGTGTTTTATGATTGGTGTGGATATGACATTGGTGTTGGCACGGAAGACTTGATTCCCTTTGATCTCTTGCTGGGCACAAGGAATGGTATGTGTCTCGCATCGGCTATTAAAATAGTATCTCCGAGATTCACACGCCCAGCCTTTTCTGAACAATTTTGATTTAACCTTTTTTTTTCCACTCGTCTTCTCCCACTCTGTAGTGACAAGCATTCTCGACAATATCAACAACCAACGTACCCAAAAGGGCCAACAGCCACTACCAGTAGTCAATTTACAATGGACGCCAGAGACAACGCAAATCGACACTCAAATCGTGGACGCGATCGATTCCACTGTGGCGCACTACAGTGTAACAGAAGGCCAGTATAAGAACGTGGCTCTAGGAGGCACCTTTGATCATCTACACGCCGGCCATAAGATTCTCTTGTCCATGACAGCATGGATCGCGAGCGAGCGCGTTGTTTGTGGCGTCACTGATGACTCTATGCTTGCCACTAAAAAGTACAAGGAGTTCCTGGAGTCGTTGGATACTCGAATTGCATCTGTGAGCAGGTTCCTCAACACGTTCAAGCGGGGCCTTCGATATGAGGTATGGTGACAGGGCTGGAAGCACAACAGAATTGCATTATTCACCTGATGTAGCCACTCACCCAGTTAGCCTTTCCCACTTGTAGGTTGTGCCGATCAGCGACATTTATGGCCCTACAATAACAGATGACAATCTTCAAGCATTGATGGTGTCCAAAGAGACATTGAAGGGAGGAGCAGCAGGTATAACTTCTTTCTTTTTTTTTAAAAAAAGGTATCCAATTGGATTGGTGAAGATGAATATATAACAAAAGCTAATATATTGCTATTTCTCTTACTATCTCACGGATATATCCATACCTGAAAACGCATCGTGAACTAGTGAATCAAGAGCGCGTCAATCGACAACTACCTCCACTAGCGATCGAAGTCATCAATGTCATTTCGCCCACAGAGACAGAAGCGGACGAAATTTCGCTCAAGATCAGCTCAACATATATCCGTCAATATTTGGCGGAGCAGCAGCAGCAGCAGCAGCAATCTGCACACACACTTTAGAGAATGTATAAAAGCAGATATAGTAAATACACCGGATTTTCTCAAAAACCAAGAATACCACGTTCGAAATGGGGATATTTTATGTGAATGGCTTTGAATGACTACATCGATCGGCACATCTGAGAAGCACGAATCGTCTCTACACTAAATAAGCGGGGGAATTGGATATGAGAAGGGAGACAAGAGTTGTATTTCCATTTCGAGAGACAGATGAGTCCTGTTATGGCAAGTTGAACAGTTTCTATTGACTTTTCATGGATGTTTCCAGCATGCGCAATATCAGAAGGAGGCTGTAGTCTCCAGAGGCAAAACTATCACAATATTCGCTGTAACGTGGTGGTAACCCAGCCCCACAGGCTGTGCACCATGCTTGAGACCCTGTCCTCGTAACTTTAGTAACTGATCCATGTAAGTAGCATTGTGCTTCAAGATCACCCAGCGTTGCTGTTCTCTTTGTCTATCCATATACATTCAGCTAGTCCATACATCTTGACAGAATGTTAAACTCTTGATTGGCGTTCCATTCTCAATTTTTTTGGAGTGTGGGAAAACAAACTCTGTTATCATTCTAACAGGGACTGGACAGTTCACAGAGAGAAATAGAGGTCGATATCTCTGGCTGATGTAGTGCGCGCCAACCTATTGGTAGCTCTGCAATGTAAGCATTGGCCAAATTAAGGTGATGTATCCTGGGCATCGACAACGAAGCTTTGGAGCTAAATTCGCATCCCTTTGGTAGTCGGCTAATTATGTTCCTGAATTTACTGTAATCATTATCAAGGTAAGACCTTGGAAGCGTGTTCTGCCAAGCATTGAATTTCCTCATTCCGATACTGGTACAATGGCTACTAAAGAATAAGCACCAGCCACATGATGAAAAAAAAGAATAGGAGAGGGGAATTCGGTCCGCATCAGACCTGTCTCTTATGCTCTTAATCATGCCCACCGATCGGTAAAGGGTCTGTGTTCACTTTACAGCTCTAAGAGTAGGAATTATCTATCGTTGTGGCTAGTGAAAAGCTTAAACCACAATCTAGAGTTGAAATTCTTCAAGCAGTAAATATTTTACCTTGACAAGCCAATGCTAATTCTCGAGATGGAAAGTCGCCGAGATGCAAGAAGACGCTGTTCGCAGTATTCTCGAAACATCAGTCAAAGAGATAACCAGTTCTTTTCGTGGTACGTAGTATGGGAAAGAAGTAATCTCATCCTCCAGGCCAGCCGAACTACTTCAAGGAAGATGAGAGTTTTATGCGTACAGGAAACCGTCGCCCAACCGAGAAACCTTAATGTGTACCTTTTTTTCCCCCTCTCTCCACACCCATCAACACGACGATATTTTTCTTCGGTTCATATAAAGTCCATTCAGAATCTCTTTTTCTCATTCTTTAGTTCTTTACAACTCTCATTTCTCCATTGCCTTTGCCCTCTACACGTTCACACACACACATATATATATCATATATCAACATGGTCAGCCTCACCAACCCGGCAACACTAGTGGTCGTTATCACTGGATGCGACTCTGGATTTGGACAAGAGATTGCAGAAGACCTGTATAAGCGTGGGGGCTACACCATCTATGCGACCTGCCTTACTCAAGAGGCTGTAGACCGCTATAATGCTTTCCAATCCTCTCGCTTGAGAGCATTTGTGGTCGATGTCACCAAACAGGAAGATGTCGATCGCCTCCAGGCCACCATCGAAGCAGAGTGCCCTCAGGGCATCTATTGTGTCTTCAACAACGCTGGTATCTTTGCTGGTGGCTTCTTTGACTTTTCCAGCGTCGAGAGCTTCCAGGTAAAAAAGAAAAAAAAGGGACTTTATCTGCTTGCACCAGTGGAGAAAACGGAAAGGGGGATGAAGGAGAGAATATATCGGTTTTGTGGGGTAACAGTGTGCTGCCTTTGCAGGAGGGAGATGGCGGAAGTTGATTTCAATCTCGACATTTTTTTTTTGCCCCAACGGAAGAGTCAAAACTGGGACTTGATAAGTAATGCCTAATGCCTAATGCCTTTGAAGGAGAATATATCAGTCAGTATTGTTCACATGTGAATGCATTTGGTTTCCTCCTTGTTACATTAGAAAATCATGGATGTCAACTACATGGGCATTGTCCGTATCACCAAGGGATTAGTGGGTTCGTTGCGGACCTATGCTCGTTCGCGTCACGCTACCGCTCAGGGCAAGAGCCTGCCACGCGCTCGGATCATCTCAATCACATCTATGGCCGGTCGTTCGAATGCTCCTGGCCACGGCGGCTACAGTGCCTCGAAACACGCTGCAGAGTCGATCCTGGATACAATCCGCGTTGAGTTGGCACCATGGGAGATTGATGTGTCGATGATCGAACCCTTCTATGCCAAGACCAACATCGTTGCCTCAGCTCACACCGTTTTGGAGCGTTCTTGGAAGGTGGCGGATGTCAAGACACAAATGTATGGCACCGACTTTATTCAGGGCGTCAAAGCTCGTGGTGAACTACTCTACCGACAGGCTATGCCTTCCAAGTGGGTGGTTGACACGGCGGTCAATGTTATCCGAAAGAAGAATGGTGCATCCAAGGCTCGCTATCTGGTCGGCTTCTGGTGGGTACCATGGATGATTCGCTGGGGTGAATGGCTTCCCAGCTGGATTGTCGACTTTATCACCATCTTTATCATGAAGCGCATCGGCACATGGCCTGCGGATCCTTTTCTGATCAAGGAGTCAAAGCAAGACTAGGGGTACCTCTCTCTGTTGGAGAACATTATTGAATAGCACTCTCTTTGTTCCAGTATCATATAGCATCTGCTCTATTAGTATACCATTAAAATTTCTATTGTATTTTCTGAAGTCAATGTCCCACGCTGTTGACCTCTTTATTGCCATGTTGTCATTTCCGATTGCTAAAGGATGCGCCCACATGTGTATGCATTTACAGAGGAATATATATGATTTTACAACTCGAAGTCTAAAGACCAAGGTTTTTTTTTGTTGTTACATGAAATACATTTATTTTTTACAAAAAGGTTAAGAGAAAAAATGTATACAGGAGATTTGTGCTGTGTTGGGAGTGCACTTGTGGGGGAGGGACGTTAGAGTGACAAGGATAGAGTCCTCTTCTCTACTTGGCAGCAACAAAGGCCTTGAATTCCTTCAGCCAGTTGGTGTACTCAATCTGATCCTTGTGGAAGACATAGTTAGGGATGAACCAAGCGAGATCGCTGTTGATGCCACGCTCCTCAAGGTACTGCTCAAAAGCGACCTGCAGACGCTCGTCCAGCTCAGCGAAAGGAGGACCCTGGTATAGGCCACGCTTCTCCCAGTCAGCCTCAACAGTGCGCGAGTTGGCGAGGACGTTGTCCTTGATGTTGGCAACCGACTCAACAATAAAGGCGCCATCCTGAGCAATGGCCTCAACAGAGATCGAGCCAGCGTTGGGCTTGCTGATGGTAATCAGGCAGCGAACAGGGAATGTAAGCGACTCGAACTCACCCTCCTCATCATCGCCATCCTGAGACTGTTGCTGCTGCTGGTTCTGCTGCTGTTGGTTGCCCTCCTCGTCGTACTCCTCAGCATACTCCAGATCCTCCTCATCCTCAGCGGCGTTGATATCCGAAACGGCGAAAACGACCTTGATCCTAATTTAAGCAAAAACATACGATGGTAAAGTTGGGAACAAAGAAATGCCCGGTGAGATACAGCTTTAAGAAAGAAAAAGAAAGGATCAACAAGAAATGTAAAGAAAGCGCGGCAGCACATGTAACATACTCCTCATTGCCAAACTTGCGGCTCAAAATAACCTCATCCGATCCAGACTTCTCAGTGAGCTGGAAGGGGCTGTTCTTGAGATAACCAGAAACAGACTCGGGAGTCTCCAGCGATGACTCTGCTTCGCACTTGATCTCATCGTCCAGCTTGGCAATCAATTCCTGGTCGACTATATGACATCACATGTAGTAAAGATAATGGATGAAAGGGTAGGGTGAGTTGATACAGTGGTACTGACAGCATGGATACATAGTAGCTTCGCTCCTAGCAAGCAGAAGCAACGAGGAGCTGTGGAATGTCATCAGATCCGATATTGTGTGTGAACAGAACTGAGGTATCTTTCGTACTTTTGTTCCAGGCCATACGCGTGTTGGAGAAGGCCCGCGCGGCAGGGGTGGCAGCGAGGCGCAGAGCAACAGCAGGCTGAGCAATGCGAGGAACAGCGATGGCTGCACGAGCGGCAGCGGGAGCCAAGCGAGCAAGGGCACGAACAGAGAACATGTTGTAAAGTGGAAAAGTGAGGAACAGGGAGGTGGTGTATGAGGTGGAAGCAGGGAAACAAAGCTCGGTCGAAAATGGTAAAAAAAAAAAAAAAGAGGAGAGAAAGGACATCTACTAAGCCACCTTTCATTAAGAGAGGGTTCGAGACAATCGTCAATTAGAGAATGGAAGCTGATGGCCGAAGTCTCCCTTTTCGCTCGATTCGGATGCCCTGACAGAGGAAGGGAAGGAAGGCACAACAGAGTGCCCTCTTCTCTCCGCACTCTTTCTCTCTTCCCATTCTTTTTCTCCCAACAGGTCCTTGCACCACCCACCCATCCATCCATTACTCACCCCCTCCCTCCATCCCCCCTCCTCGCCCCTCCTCCCCTTTCTTTGACTCTCCACTCTCCCTTGCACCCTTCGGCTAGCTCTTGTCATTGCTTCGTGACCTCCTCTACACGCTCACCACCATGTTCCGCATCAACGCTGCCAACAACATTCTCGTAAGTTCTCCCTCCTCTTCCTCCGAGGGTACTCATGGAAGACGCGCGTGAATACTTTTTTTTCGGCCTCTCCAATCACCCATGGTCTCTACTCGGACCCGATCTCGGACCACGCGGCATTGTTCGCGCGGCTCCTGCAGATCACGACAATGTCCATGGTTCCTCTGCTTCACGCGTGTCTGCCATTCTTTCCCGACACAAGAATCTCGCTTTGTTTATTGTCCGAAGACAGATACCCATATGAATGAATCCGAACTCACCCACCCTTGACTCACTCATTCTCGCTGCTTTTGCTTCCTCCCATTCATGCTTCGCGTGTCTCTCGCAACTATAGCGCCGTGCCGGTAAGTGCTTTATGGGCGCCGTTGAATCAATTGCTCCCCTCCCTCTGTTCATGTCTCGGGATTTTCTGAACCGGAAAGGAAATCGTGATCAGGTTCGGAGCTCCATTTAACACGAGGACGTTTACTATGTTTGTCCGTCCACTCTATTCACTAGCTGCCCAGCGTGCCTTCTCGACCTCGCGCCCTGCTATGCAGGTGATTGCCTCCCAGCCCTTGAACGCCAAGGAGTCGTCGGTAAGCAGCACGGACAAACGAAAAACCTTCTCACGCACTTCTCCAATTGGAATTATGCGGAGAGGGGGAGGAAGTGCACGATATAGATGCTACTCTGTTCGCGCTCTTGCTCCTTTTGGTTATCCTCCCCCGCACTTGCAACGCAAACAACAACAACAATGCCAAACAGAATTTTTTCCATGGCTCGTTTTCAATTTACCAACTCCCTCTCTCTATCTTTCCAATAACCATACAGAGCCCCATCACATCAAAGTACCCCATCATCGATCACACCTACGATGCCATCGTCGTCGGTGCTGGTGGTGCTGGTCTCCGTGCTGCCTTCGGTCTCGCCGAGTCTGGTCTTAACACCGCTTGTATTACCAAGCTGTTCCCTACCCGTTCCCACACTGTGGCTGCTCAGGTAATAAGAAAATAGAGAGCTCCGAACACACTTTGCGTTCACGTGAGACATGAACACGTAGGATGGAACCCTTGTCAAAAACCCACCTTATACTTACCTACTACTGTTGATACTGGTACTGCACACAATCTTCATTAGGGTGGTGTCAACGCTGCTCTCGGCAACATGGGCGAGGATGACTGGAGATGGCATATGTATGACACTGTCAAGGGTTCGGACTGGCTCGGTGATCAGGATGCCATCCACTACATGTGCCGTGAGGCTCCCAGCACTGTCATCGAGTTGGAGCACTATGGTGTGCCCTTCTCGCGTACCAAGGAGGGTAAGATCTACCAGCGCGCTTTTGGTGGTCAGTCTCTTAAGTTTGGTGAGGGTGGTCAGGCCTACCGCTGCGCTGCCGTCGCCGATCGTACCGGCCACTCGATTCTGCATACCCTGTACGGTCAGTCGCTTCGCCACAACACCAACTACTTCATCGAGTACTTTGCCTTGGATTTGATCATGGAGGACGGTGAGTGCCGTGGTGTCCTTGCCCTCAACATGGAGGACGGTACTCTTCACCGCTTCCGTGCCCACAAGACTGTCCTTGCCACCGGTGGTTACGGTCGTGCTTACTTCTCGTGCACTTCGGCCCACACCTGCACTGGTGACGGTAACGCCATGGTTGCTCGTGCTGGTCTGCCCCTTCAGGATCTCGAGTTCGTCCAGTTCCACCCCACTGGTATCTACGGTGCCGGATGCTTGATCACTGAGGGTTCGCGTGGTGAGGGTGGTTACCTTCTCAACTCGCAGGGTGAGCGTTTCATGGAGCGTTATGCCCCCACTGCCAAGGATCTTGCCTCGCGTGACGTCGTTTCGCGTTCGATGACCATGGAGATCCGTGAGGGTCGTGGTGTCGGCCCTGAGAAGGATCACATCTATCTGCAGCTGTCGCACTTGCCCGCCTCGGTTCTCAAGGAGCGTCTGCCCGGTATTTCGGAGACTGCTGCCATTTTCGCTGGTGTTGATGTCACCAAGGAGCCCATCCCCGTCTTGCCCACCGTCCACTACAACATGGGTGGTATTCCTACCCGCTACACTGGTGAGGTCCTGACCGTTGACGAGAACGGCAACGACAAGGTTGTCCCTGGTCTGTACGCTGCCGGTGAGGCTGCCTGTGTGTCCGTCCACGGTGCCAACCGTCTGGGTGCCAACTCGCTGCTGGATATTGTCGTCTTTGGTCGTGCCTGCGCTCTTCACATTCGCGAGAACCTCGAGCCCAACACCCCCCATCGCCCTCTGCGCGATGATGCCGGCGCTGCCACAATCGCCAACCTCGATAAGCTGCGTAACGCCTCTGGTCCTATCTCGACAGCCGCTCTCCGCCTCAAGATGCAGAAGGTCATGCAGAACGATGCTGCTGTCTTCCGTACACAGTCGTCGCTCGAGGAGGGTGTCCAGAAGATTGACAAGGTCTTTGGCGAGTTCAAGGATGTCGGTGTCAAGGATCGCAGCATGATCTGGAACTCTGATTTGATCGAGACTCTCGAGCTGCAGAACCTGCTGACATGCGCTGCTCAGACTATGCACTCTGCTTGCGCACGCAAGGAGTCGCGTGGTGCCCATGCCCGTGAGGACTACAAGGAGCGTGATGATGCCAACTGGATGAAGCACACTCTGTCATGGCAGAACCAGCAGACTGGCGAAGTCAAGCTCAGCTACCGCGCCGTCACTGGCACGACTCTGGATGAGAACGAGTGCAAGGCCGTTCCTCCTAAGAAGCGTGTCTACTAAACCCCCCACTTTTTTTTTCTTTGTATAGTTGTTGAGTGTTTAAAGACATGAAGAGGAAAAGTCACTCAGTTTTTTTCCCCCTCTCTTTTGTCCACAGCATTTCTATTCCTTTCTTTCCTTTCCTTTCTTTTTTTCGCATTAAAGTAATTCAAAGTCATTGAAGAACATGCACGATAGTTGTGTGTACATAGCAAGTGCTGATATTTGTGTATTGGTAGGACATTGAATTTTTTTTTACTTTTGGGCTTGCTGCAGCTGTCGGATCAACTCTTGAAGGTTACCCTGGGCCTCTGTTTTGCTTCGCTCCCAGTAGATCCGTTTCTTGTCCAAGGCCTCCAGCTCCTTATCCATCTCCTTGACACGGGTCGACAATTCATCTGTCAGTGCTGGGAGAGGTTCTTGTATAAACCTGTTTTAGAATTAACGAGTCAGCCAGAGATTGAATGGATTGAGAAACATGTCAGTCAATAAAAAAAAAGGTTCAAAACCAACCAACATGCAGCCAACATGGACATCTGGTACACAAGGGGGAGATAAAAAACATACATCTTTCCGACAGACTTGTAAGTGGAGGTGGAAGGCTGAAGCGTGCCAAGCTCAGTCTTGGTCAACTCTGCCAGTCGCTTTTCACGCTCACGGGCCTGGATCTGTGCCTGGACGGAAGCGACCATGCGAGTGGCTTCCTGCAGCTTGGATTGTAAATCGTGAACAATCTGCGTGTCATGTTGAGATGGTTGTTGGTGTTGTGATGGCAAAAGTAGTCCAGTGGTACAACAGAATCGACTGTTAGTTTTTCTATCAATATCTCTGAGGTTTCAATCCCTTCGCTTTTGCTCTCGTCACGTATGGTCGCCTCGTGGTACCCATAACCACATATAAGTGCCACGTCACAGTGCTTCTCCTAGTATGCGATGGCAAATGGCAGTGATATTTGCTTCCTGAGAGTACGATAAACATGCCCCGTGTGTATAAGACAACATGAGCCATCGTCTTTCACGGGAAAAATGGTATATCAAGGTTTGCCGATATCCACATGTTTTCGACATGCCAGTGATCTGATGGCATTTTGAGACATGTTGCAATCGATGAAATCTCCCATGTGGACATGCGGTCGACTGCAGTCATCCTGAGTGCTCTTCTGCCCATCCTGGTTCCGAGTTCTTGCTGTCATGAGGCGGTGGCTCTTGTCGCTGGTCTCCATCTGAAATGACCCTCGGGCATACGCGACCATTACCTTTCCAAGGGCCTGTTCGTTCAATGCCATGGTTGGTGTGAGCTCAGTGTCGGGGAGGAGGAGGGGAGGTTGTCAGGATGCGTTTGGCCTTTGGGACGTCGCGACTCCAAGGGGCGATGACCGACGAATGTGGCTTTGCTCTCTTCCTCCCAGAAATGAGGGTGCTTTGCCTGTCCTTTTGGTGCCTGAAGAGGCAAAGTACAAAGGTTATCCTCACAGCAGTTACTGTTCTCTCTTCTCCATTTCTTCGCCCCCTGCTTTTCTCTCTTCTTCATTTTTCATTCAGTCTACATCACATCCACACATCCACCATGCTTATTAAGGTCAAGGTATGTGCTCCCTCTGCTTCTTCTCTCTTCCTCTCTGGAAATGGCCATGACCCTCCAGAGAGAGGGAAACACTTGGAACACTGAACGCGTCATTGTTGAACCATTGCATTCCTCCTAACTTTTGGCTCTGCGTTGCCACTCTTCCTATCTATTCTTTTACTAGACTCTCACCGGCAAGGAGGTAAAGTCATGGTTGGATGAACTGTCTGCGGCTCAGGAGGCTCCACACCCATGAGTTTGTCAGGAAGCGAAGGATGAATGCATGTACTCTTCTCTTGGTTTTGTCATTACTCTCAGCTCCTTCAAAAGGCATCACCCGAAATACAATTGAGGGAACGACATTGTTACAACATAACAGAACAAAGCATTGTGTTTATGGCGCAGTTGAACCATCTAATGAGTGCCATTGTTCAAACTGCGGATGACTAACAAGTGGTGTTTTTTCTTCGGCACTTTCTGCACCCACCTCTCATTACACTTGGTACTCATACATATTCCTTTTCCCTTCCACTCTTTTTTACTCTAGATCGAAATCGATATCGAGCCCAATGACAAGGTACATACACAATGTCACACTACATACCAGACTGGGAGTAGAAAAAGAACAACAAGGCACTATTTCGCCCACGATTTACTTCAGACAAAAGGCTGCAAATACTGACAAACTTTGATACTTCTTATTCTGCTATATTATTATAGATCTCCCGCATCAAGGAGCGTGTCGAGGAGAAGGAAGGTATTCCTCCAGCACAGCAGCGTCTGATTTTTGGTGGCAAGCAGATGGCCGATGATCGTCTTGCCTCGGATTATAGCATTGCTGGCGGCTCTGTATTGCACTTGGTCCTGGCCCTTCGTGGCGGCTGCTAAAAAAAACAAACCACCTTACCTCACAAACCTCTCTTCCCACACCAAAACAACAAGTTGGCGGAACAAAAAACCCCTAGACATTTTAAGCGCCACTATTGTAGAAACCTATCGCACCCTTGATCTTTTTCGTTGTCTTTTGAAAACACACTCTCCACACCTTTTGTTTGCTTTGCTAGTATTAAAAAAACCCACCATTAACAAACACATCTGTGCATACCACAAAAATACGATGACTGAACAAAAACAAAAAAACAAGTCTATTTGTACACTGGATGCTTCTGGAGAATGGAAAATGTAGAAAGTGTGTTGTTATCTACTCGTTATCGCCCCAGCTCATTTTTCACTCTTGAGCTCTTCCAAGGTATCGGCGAGCCTGTCAAACGACGGAGTACCCTCCCACGAATCTCTTGTACGGGCCATGAGACTCTTGACGAGCTGCTTGGAGCGGTAAGCCCAAGCCTTTTCAACCTGCACCTCATTGCCTTGTTCGTCCTTGTAGGTCTTTGGTCCCAGGCTACGGTAGCAATCGACCATGTCCAGCGCCGCCTCGACACCGCGTTCAAAATGAGCCTGGTCCGTCTCGATCTTGGGGTCATGGATGACGGAGCGGTAGGCCTTGAGATGGCACTCGAGGCATTCTGGGAAGTTTTGACGCCACAGGTAGAATTTGGCAAAGATCTTCCAGATGCGAGGATCGTTGGGAACACGGTTTGTGATACCCAACAACAGCTCTTCGACCTTGTTCGCCTGGAAGACAACTGATCGTGAATACAGGTCCTTGAGGTCTCGTGTAACACCTTGCACAATCTTGTCCAAGACGCCAATGTCGACAATGTCGATTGCATCCTCAGCAGCCAATTCTTGGGCACTGGCCGTCGATGCGCCATCGGCAGCAGCTGCTGCTGCTTGTTGTCGGCTGTTACCCTTCTGCTTGTAGCGGATCTCGACAACGGCGCCCATAGCGCGAATGGCCTCGGTGAACTCGCCAATGTCGATGGAGCAATGCATGTAGTTGGCCCAGATCTTCCAGGACTGGCCCTTCTCCTTCAAGGCCTGGCGCAGAGCATGGTGGGCATCAATGCTATTGCCCTGTCGCATATGGACAGCCGCAAGGTTGTTCCAAGCCTCACCGTTGGCAGGCTCCAGCGTGACAACGCGGGTGAAGGCACGGATGGCCACGTCCCATCGCTCGACCTGCATGGCAGCACAACCCAGGACGTACCACGAGTTTTCAAAGAGTGGGTTGATGGCGAGCGCGGTCTCGTAGGCGGTAATGGCCTCTTGGAACTGTGAGTGCTTAAAGTAGTAAGCGCCGAGCGAACGCTGGGCACGTGCAAAGCGACGACCAGAGACCTCCCAAGCCTGCTTGTATTTCTCGGGGTCTTGGTCGAGGTCACCCAGGACGACGAGCAGGCGAGGCGTGTCTGGGTTCTTTTCCAAGAGTTCGAGACAGCGAGCGCGGGCACGATCGTCCTCGTTCAGGAAGCGGTGGCAAGAAATCACATCTTCCCAGAGCTCGAGACGCTCAAAGATCTCGAGGGCCGAGCGGATGACACCGAGGGCCATGTAGCGTTCAGCGAGCTCCTTTTCCATCTCCCACTTGGCGGGAAGGAGGACGGAGAAGAAGTGGTGCATGCGCTCACGCAGCTTTGAGGTCGCGTCCTCTTCAATCTTGGTCTGGTCGACCAAGGCCTGCATCTGCAGCGCACCACGCTCGACCGTGCGCGATTTGTCGGATTCGAGACGCGAACGCAGCAACAGTGCCATGGTGTAGACGGTCCAGTTGTTGGGAATCTCGAGAACGCGCGTGACGAATGGGAACATTTGCTCCACGGTCAATCCATGAGCCGGGTTGGTGTTTTTGATGTTGAGACAGAAAGCCAGCAGCAGGGCGTGATCAATTGGGTGCAGCTTTTGGATCTCCTTCGATGGGTCGTATTCGAGATCGCCCAGGTTGGCGCGGTCTTCGGCGGACAGTTCCGAGAACTGAATCTTTTCTAGCAAAGTGTCGTCACCGAGCTCAATGTTCTTGGGTCCTACACTCGACTCGTAGGCACTGGGGCGCGAGCGGGCGCTGGCACTGTTGCCGTCCTTGTCATCACTGCCTGTCTTGGCCATGTCCTCACTACTCTCTGCAACGACAACAAGCTGCGACACATCGTACTGCTGGAACTTTGTACGTTTGCCCAACGCACCTGTGACCTTGAAGCGGAAGCCCGATTGTGTCTGAGCCGTCTGGAAGGCTTGATAAGCCTCCTTGTCGTCTGTGTAATAGTGCAAAATCAAGCCGCGCTCAATCCAGAATCGTGTCATCGTTTCCTTCTTATCAACAGCAGTTTGCAGTCCATGGTCTTTTCCTGTTCCTGGCTTCTCAATTTCAGCCTGGAGGAGGCGCTCCAACTTGTCCATGTTTTCCAGCATATAATCCTTGAGATCACCGGCTGCGCCATACAATGTGCGCTGCTGCAGGAAGACAACACGCACTGCCCACCAAATGGCTGTGTTGGACTCTTGGTGCTGCTGCAGCTTGTCCAGCATGTCGACGATAATCAGCTTGGCAAAGTACAGGAAGAGGATACGCGGCGTCAGGTGGTATACATTCTCACCTCCGGCAGCCAAGTCGTCCATTGCCTTCTTGTCCAGTTCCTTCTCGTGTGTACGCAGGCTCTCAGGTAACAGATCCGTGGGGGCAGCCTTGACGGCTGGACCTGTCCATCCCTCTTGCACATAAGCAAACAGAGCAGCAATGCCCACAAAAAAGACATCCAGCGATGCAGAGGCCGATTCAAACTCGCCCGCAGTCAATGGTGTAGTGCCGTCAAGATATTGTTGTGTATTGGAGCGCAGGAAAGAGTCGAGTTGGGTTGTGGAGGCATCGACTGCGGCGTTTGTGCCAAAGAGGCGCTGGGCAACAGGCGACTGCAGCACAGCTAGATATTCACCCTCGATGATGGCAGTGGCCAGGTCCTTGGTCGACTTGAGCGGCGCAGTAGAACTCTCTGATTTCTGTGCTGGCTGGCCGTCAAGGTCGTAACCAAGAAGAACGGCATATTGCAGCTCCATTAGATTCTCAGGCGTTGTCATTTTGAAGGTTGTATCTGAGAGGCAAGAGCTAGAGAATCCAATGAAGAGAAGGCAAGAGAGAGAAAAGAGATAGGAACGAATGAAAAAGAAAAAGAAGAAAAGAGAGAGATAGGCCCAATGGAGAATAAAGCAATAAAGAGCTTGGCTTTTCCTTCCACTATCTCTCTTGGTTGAGGTGAGAAAAAAGAACAAAAGAAATTGAGTTGAGCTTACAAATATTATGGCTCCTTACAAGGACAGGCACAGAACCTGAAAGATCATCCCTTTTCATCCAAACAAAAACACAATTCGTGACTGCCTTTTGACTTTTTTTTTTCTCACTCTCGCATTCAACATTGGGGTGCAACCTTCAGGGCAACCCATTCCTCCATTTGAACCACACTCACTCGCTCAAACCATCCATGCCTGCAGTACAAATGAAGAAAAACGCCTCTATCCTCAAGGCAAAGAAGAATGCCGCCGTTGCAAAGGCTGCTCCTGCAAAGGCTGCCCCTGCAAAGTCTGCCGCATCAGCCAAGCCTGTGAAGAAGGCTGTTCCCCCACCAAAACCTGCCGAGTCCGAGTCTGAGGAGGAGGAAGAGGAGGAGGAAGAGTCTGACGACAATGAAGAGGAAGAAGAAAACAGCGAGGACGAAGAAGAGGAGGAGGAGGAAGAGAAGAAGGAGGAAAAGCCAAAGAACAACCAAGTCGCCAAGGAGGCACCGCAACAACAGAGCAACGATGAGGAAGAAAGCAATCCAAAGTCGTTCGCTGACCTGGTAAGGAACACGTTTGCGTGTAACAGATCCAGAGTTCATTGTCTTTATTATGATTAGCACGAAGTATTTCCATTTATTGACAATCACATATTTATTGTTCGGTTTGGTTTCTAGGGTCTCATGCCAGCATTGGTCGACGCATGCAACCAGCTCAACTTTAAGGCACCAACAGAGATTCAGCGCGAGTCGATCCCATGGGCTTTGCAGGGCCGTGATATCATTGGTCTTGCACAGACGGGATCTGGTAAGACTGCCGCTTTTGCCCTTCCTATCTTGCAGGCGCTCTGGAACAACCCCTGCCCTATGTTTGCCTGCGTCATGGCTCCTACAAGGTAGGCACACGCAGACTATACTCTTTTCAGAGGATCTGGACAGAATCAAATGAGGATGCAATCACATGGCACAGATGCTAACAGTGTAACGAACAATTGCCTCATAATAGAGAGTTGGCAGTACAGATTGCAGAGACCTTCGAGTCATTGGGCTCGACAATTGGCGTCCGATGTGCAGTGATTGTGGGAGGCATGGACATGATGGCCCAGTCGATTGCGTTGTCTAAGAAGCCACACATCATTGTGTGCACACCAGGTCGTCTCCAGGATCACTTGGAGAACACAAAGGGCTTCAGTCTGCGAACACTCAAGTATCTGGTCATGGACGAAGCTGATCGTCTGCTGGACATGGACTTTGGACCCATTATTGATCAGATTTTGAAGGTGATCCCCAAGGAGCGCAACACCTTCTTGTTCTCGGCCACTATGACAACTAAGGTGGCCAAGCTGCAGCGTGCCAGTTTGAACAACCCTGTCAAGGTTGAGGTCGCCACCAAGTACTCGACAGTGTCGACACTGCTGCAATACTACATCTTCTTCCCTCTCAAGCACAAGGACCTCTACCTGGTGTACCTTTTGAACGAGCTTGCTGGCAACTCGACCATTGTCTTCTCGCGGACGTGCAACGACACCCAGCGCTTGACATTGATGCTCCGCAACTTGGGCTTCCCAGCCATTCCACTGCACGGTCAGCTCTCACAGGAAAAGCGTTTGGGAGCACTGAACAAGTTCAAGTCGGGCAATCGCAATATTCTGATTGCTACGGATGTGGCTTCGCGTGGTCTTGATATTCCCTCGGTCGATATTGTGCTCAACTATGATCTGCCCAACAACTCCAAGGATTACATTCATCGTGTCGGTCGTACAGCCCGTGCAGGCCGATCGGGCAAGTCCATCACACTCGTGACACAGTACGATGTCGAGATTTACCAGCGAATTGAGCAGGCTCTGGGCAAGAAGCTAGATGCATACGATGTCGATAAGGAGGCTATTATGCTGCTGCAGGAACGTGTATCAGAGGCACAGCGCTATGCTATTCAGGAACTCAAGGAGCAGAATGCCAACAAGGGCAAGAGCGGTCGTGGTGGAAAGAAGCGTCAGTTCAACGCCGATGATCGTGATCGGGATGATGACTCGATGCAGGCTGGCAGTTACCAGTCAAAGTCTAGTATGGCCAAGGGTAACAAGGGCGCCAAGAAGATGCGCAAGTAGAACCTTTACTAGATAACAATCGTAGATCATCATCCACTCTCATCACCTAGCATCATTACCACATTTATTCTCTTGTAACAACAGCTTTCTTTTTTTTATAGAAAATAATTACTATTTGTTGCGGTTCTTTTGTCTGTGACCAAAAGTTGGAAAGTTGGGTTGTATGACAGATTTTCGGTAGCCCTGAAGAGGACAGAATTCCTGATGAGTAGGTGAATTCTCGCGTGAAATAGCCAAAACCTCCCGATGCTGAAAGTCCTCGTCCTCAGTCTCCACATCTTCGTCGCCTACATGGCTGTGTGGTCCGTAAGCATGGAGGCTTTGCATCGCGACTCAGCACATGGTTGCCCTCCAAAAAAAAAAGTATGGCTTTAATCTCGCGCAAAACCTAGCTTTTCAACTTCTGGATGTACAGACGTGTGTTGCTTTTTGTCTAATAATTCTGGATAAGCAGATTTTGCTGCCCTCCATTGATATTGATAAAGCTATATCCACTTGCCCATGGGACCTCGTTGAGATAGACGATTGGGTGTGGATTCAACTCGGTCCAGAAGGGACGCAGCCCTTTGCTTTCGCATTGCTGCCAAAATTCCAAGAACGTTTGGAATGGGACGGAACGAACATGCAGTTCGATCTGGAGCTGTGAAAAGGGCAAGACGTCATACTCGTCCATCACGCCACGAAACACGTCGTACTCCATTCCCTCGATATCGACCTTGAGAATGTCAATCCATGTATGTCCCAGTCGTTGCATGATCGTCGGCAATGTTTGCCAGTTTACGCCGTTGGGGTCCACCCTGTTTTCCCGTCCAATATTGATCTTTTCAAAGTGTATCCTCGTGTTATTTTTAAGTGCTACTCGATACAATAATGAGCAAGAATGGGTTGACATTTGTCAATATGGAACTAGGCACTTTGGAAGGTGGGGGTTGCCAAAGAAGAACTTCCGTCCGACATGTGTTAGTATCAACAAAATATTTCTTTTCACATAGTACACTCTTTACCATCACTAATTTGGGGAAGAGAAGCATCAAAGCACCAGATCTCACAGTTGGTCCGTTCAAGAACCTCCTCCTCCCACCGGATCCCATCGCTCAAGCCAAATGAGTAGACGATGCACTTGGGACGGCGAGGCGAGTCTGCATAGATCTCCATGCCGCACATCCATCGACCACCGTCGTCGATGGGGCCATACCGCTCGATTTGATGCGGGCAGCGGAACGCAGCCGGGAAGTAGGTCCACCAGGACATTGGATGACCAGGATCCCATGCGTTGAATCGCCCTCTATCAAATGAATAAATAAACACATTCCTTAGCTCGCGTGAGTAAAAGCTCTGGCATGCAGACGATCAAGAGAAACACCAACTACTCTATTTAATTGTAGTAATACCCCATCCCCCTTCCCCATCTTCACCCCGCTTACCCAAATTTAAAAGAGTAGTGTTCCAAGATCTGATTGCGAAGCTTGATTTTTTGTTGGTAATCACGCTCGGCCAGTTCGAGTTGGCGTTGCACTGTCTTCATTCGAAGTCCATAGAGTTCTGTCAAGCCTTCATTATGCTGTTGATGATGACCAAACGACGTTGGGTTCTCAGCCTGCTCTAGCTTCGCAGTTATTAAGCCCTGTTGTTCACCATGACCACTGCTTCCTCCTGAGCTCTGTAAATCGTTGTCTGAAAGACTTGATCTGTCCTGTAAAAATGTCGATGGTATCGGTGGCCATGACGTTGTTCGCTGTGTCGACAAGCGAAACATCAAGTAGAGGCATACGCAGCTAAGCAAGACTGTGACATTCCTCCGTGAGCTCAAGAGCCTCCAATGACGTTTCTTGGGTGCAAGCATATGCTGTTGTATTAGTTTTCCAACACTGTTTTTAGTATCTCTGCTGCTTTTGCTCCGTTTGTATCTGTACAAGTGCTTGAAGTATGTCTGAATATAGAAAATGCATGCAATGTAGACGTGCAGAAGGAATATTCAATGATGGATACAGCAAAAAAAATGGAACAAGGCATTTTCACTTTTCCTTCCTCCTGTCGACATGCGTGAAAACGAAGAATGAGAGTGATTTAGGGGGGGAGGGGAGTATGGGGGGGGGCAGAAATGTGTGTGAGGACTTTTGGGATGTGGATGGTTTGGAATATGTATAGGAGAAGACAAAAAAAAAGAGGGTAGGCTTCGTCTATTCACAAACCGTAGTGTTCGATCTACTTTTTTTTTCTTTCCTTCCAACAAAAGACCTTTATGAAGCTTTGCCAGGGTATATCGAAAATAAAAAAAATACATCTGGTCTTTTTGCGACGCGTAACAAATATGAAGAATCAGATATATTGTCGTGCGAACCCAAATTGGGATCTTTACCCGAATTCTGGTAGCGAACCCGTAAAAGGACATCGGGAGATGGAGAGAAATCGGAAAGTCCTTGGAAGGGAAACTAAGACATGCCATTTACAACTTTGAAGAAAACTAAACAAAAAAAGGACGCCCAAACTGGGCAACAGCAAAAGTATGTCTGTACGTCGTTTTGGGTATAACGGGTGGATGGATGTGATGGTTAAATATTTTGGTACTTTATTTCTTTTTGCCCAGAGAAAGATGAGGGAGATCAAGTTATGACTAACCTAGTAAACAAGAGGTGGAAAAGACAAGAACCATTTCATATGATTGTGTTTGTAGCATGGAAAATAGCACATGGAGAGAGAAACGAGGAGGGAAAAGAGAACACCCGTCTGGTAGTGCAACCATACACAAAAGAGCCATTGCCATTCCTCATTACCACCCCCGCATTCTTCCTTTCTGGGCATAGTTTGACTCCAGTAAGGAAAGAGAAGTGTCCCTGTCTGTCTTTGCGCCATGCATCGCTATATTTGCTTCCACCACGATTGACTCTAGGGACGGATCTCCCGCTCCAATGGCAAACTTTACCGTTAAATCGATGCAATCGTCAAGAATGCTCGAAATAAAGCATGGTTGATCTAGTATACTTTATATACACTGTGGTTCACTTGTTTGTCTTGAACGAAACAAAATAAGCAATCACAGTGGATGCGCAAACCAGCTCTTCGTTATTGTTGCAGAACAAAAAGGGGAACCCAAAATAGCCGTGGTTGGCCTGTCCTTTCCTTTATTTCAAGGGTGAGCTGATGGGTGAGCTTGAGATGACGGTATTGTGACGACGAGAGGTGACGATGTGATTGCTGTGTAGTGATGGAAGGTGGGTGAACCGTTACTTGCACATGCACTCTCTTTCTGTCTCTGTCTCTCTCTCTATCTGTTTATTGATTTCCAACGTGGACCAGCTCGATAGATCTCACTGGAATCATGGAAGTATTCGGCAGGGTCTGGGCGAACCAATCCCGGCTCAGCTGCTTGTGTTGACCCACACCCAACACTATTTCGTGGCAGAGATAACAAGCTAGAGCTACTTGGTACTACTTGACCCTGTTGGGGACTAAAAGCAAGACCTTCCCCCACACATACCCTTTTCTTCCCCATCCTAGCTCGTACTGGGATAAAAATACCTTTTTTACAGGATTCAAAGGACTATGCAAAAATAAGTAAAATTTTAAGTGGAGAAAAGGGAGAGAGAGAAAGAGCCAAGAGAACAAGCGAGCTGGGCTGGGCTAAACTGTTGGAACTCCCTTCTCCCCATGAGCCGTAAAAAAAATTGTAGAGCATCCAAGCGGGCAGCTACGCTCATCAGATCAGATCAGGTCACACAGTGTCAGCAGATTGTGTTGGAGCAAAACACCAAAAAGGATCCCCTTTGAGCAAACGGAGTGAGAGAAGAAAAAACGAGGTGGTAAAATAGGACTGGTCAGAGAATGACTAACCTTTTCGTGAGTGAGCCAACCTTATTTTGTTCGTTCATTCATTCATTCACCCGGTTGTGTGGTGTGTGTGTTCTGTGCTCCGTGGACACATTTTTCTGGACATCACGAGTAGCGGCGAGAGTCGCACTAAAGCAAAACCTGACGATATCTTGTCAAAATCGAATGATAGAGAACATTGACCTGTTCAGGCAGGTAGTGGAAGAAATTAGAAAGACTTTTACCACTTATGAGGTGTAAGACGTAATTTTACCTGATGAAATTTACAAGGCGAAACCAAAAAAAAATGAAATGGGGAGTGCAAGATTGTCAGGGATCCCACCGAAAGAACCAGAGAGATAGAGAAAAAGTATCATACAGAGGTGAGGCACATGAGTGAACAAACACACATATCGCTTTTGCATTCATCTTTCCATTCACCCACTTTGTACCCTATCTTGTCCTATTTTTTATGGACTGGCATGAATACTGTAGCCATGGATGTATGGGGTGGACAGAGGCTGCACGTCCTTGACTTTTAACCCTTCTCCTTGTTTTTTTTTCTTCCTCTTGCTTTGTTCAGCAAAAGCCAGCAGAAATGGATAGAGATGCACAACACCATACGAACGGCAAGGTGGGTGCCGCCGTAGATTGCGATTCGTCAGTTTCAACTGGATATTGCGTGGAGACAAAAAAGAACGTACATTTAAAATAAAATAAAAAAAAATAGGCCGATCATTCGATGCGGGACAAACGGACTGAGGAGTCAACCCAACAATTCAAACAGACTCAATCTCCACAACTGCAGCACACGCATACACCCACACACGCACTTCGTATAAAAAGGATCCCATCCCCACCTCCTTCTTTCTTTCTTACACATTATCCTCGACCTCATTCTTTGCTCTTGACATATCTATCTCTCTTTCTCTTCTTGTACCCTTTGTTCACTAAACAAAACTACTCTACAAAATGACCGCCCTCCGTTCGATCCTTCCTCGCGTCTCCATGAACCGTATCCCCGTTGCTGCCTTTGTCAATGCGACGGCCGTCCATCCAAGTGCCTACTCGTCTGTGCCTGCCCGGTCAAATGCTTCCTCTTCTGCCTCCAATGTGCCCAATAGCAAGCTCGACATCCCCAAGGAATACCTGCGCGAGGTAAAGCATGATGACCGTCCTTCGGACGAGCAGCTCTTGATGGGAGCAGCCATGTCCAGATCCTGCTCTCCTTCCTCTTCTTCCTCTTCTTCTTCCTCTTCATCTTCCTTTTCATCCTCCACCTCTTCTGATCGCGACCACGACGTTCCTTTGGGAAAAGTCGCTGCCGAGACAGAAAGGCAGATGAGCCAACGAAAGCGAGACGCTGCTGCTGCTGCTGCACAGCAACACTCGTCATCGTCGACGTCGTCATCCGAGCCAGAGGGGTTTGAACAGACAGTCCTGGATCAGTACCAGGCTGCGATTGGGGATGACCCTTCTCTGCCGCAATACGCATCCTCCTCCACTCGAAAGGGAGCTGAAAGTCAGCGCCGTCAGGCACTGGCTTCTGTTCTCTCAGAGGGGTTGAAGGTATTTTGTTGTCTTCGGCAATTCTCTTATACTTTAATTTTCACAGACTTGCTCTCTCTTTCTGCACACACGCACATGGGGAGGACAGGGAAAGGGTTCAACTCTCATTGGTGAGGGTTCTATCCCTAAGCGCACAAATGCAGCAAGGAGCACCACATGGCCAAGAGAATACGTACATTGGGTGCACAACACACTGCATCTCACTCTCAACCCATCTGCCCACGTACAGAAAACAGTGCGAATGAATGCGCTGCGTAGCAATGGTCAACCTCCTCCCTCTCTCCCTCTCTTCCTCCTTTTTCTCGTCGTTCTTCCACATCCTTTACCTGAAAAATACACCTACAGTAGACTGTAGGAGTCGATAGGGGAAGATATTTGGGTGAAAAAAGCTGGGCACCAAGGAGAGAAAGCTGCAGCAGTATTGAGGCTGCCCTCTTCGCTTGTGCAGGTGGGGAAGTGCGCAGGTTGGCTTTTACCTCCAATCACGCTCTCCCCGAGAGACAAGGTGAAAAACGAGGAGAGCTGCAGTTCTCTTTCTTTCCCTGCTCAAGCTCGCTCTGTACACAGTGCTTTTGCTTCCTCCCTCTTTTTCCTTCCCCCTTACAGTGTACAAGATCAAGTGGACATTGAGTCCCTATTTCCACAATCAACCGTTTCTTTACCTACCTTCAAACAAACAATACAATCCTCACCTTGGCAAAAAACATGTTGTGTTCACGTTGTCCTAACTCTCTTTTTTCTCTCTCTCTCTCCTTTTCCACATATCTTAGTATAAGCCAGAGGGTCTTAGCCAGCACGCTTGGGACGCCATTCGCGCCTTCGAGTCACAAAAATTGCTGAAGCAGGACCGAGCACCTATCCACGCTCTGCATGACGAGGATAAGGCCGATGCCCGCGTTTAAATCTCTACTTTTGTTGTTTTCGCCCGTCGACTGACATTCATCCTCTTCGTGTAGCCCATCGAGCAATAACCCCTATCTTTCACCCTGTGTATATATAATCCTCTCCCCCTTTCTTGCTCATGAACTACACCGAGTGTGCATCTGGGAATAGCATGCCTTTTTTGTTTTCTCATACTCTTACACTCATTCTGTGCCTATATTGCCCTTTGTAGTTTTAAGGAATAAAAAAATTATTTACTCTGCCTACGCGTTTGAACCTGGCTGCAACTGCATAACTCCAGTGTTATAAAAATCTGTTTGTGCAAGTCCATACAAACTCTTCTCGCCACACCATGGGATGCCTAGGCACGCAACAAAGGACTTGGATGTGGAGAGAGAGCGTTTGCGATCGTTCCATTCACCCGCTCGAGGCGGAGTAACGAAGGAGGATTGTTGGGGAGCGGAGGAAGAGAATCTGTTCGTAGGCGGCGAGCCAAAAAAAAATCCTCGCCCCAAATTTCGCGCCAGTGGCTCACCCTATACATTAACCCACGGATACACGGTGTACCACCACTCTGCCTCATTTCCATTTCTCTCCCCTCCCCTCCTTCCCCATCACCACTACTCACCCACCCACTCATCCATCCCACCCAACAACGTTATTGGGTTAGAACATCTATTCTTTCTTTTTTCGCGAACCGTGACACCCATCCCCTCCTGCTCTCTCTATCTGCATCCTTTTATTATTTTTTTACTCATACGACTCTGTTGTTCCTGTTCTCCTGAATTTTCTTTTCCTACTTAAAATGGGTCTGATCCACCTGAGCGGCACATTCCCATACATCCCCATCACTCCATAGGATTTAACCCAACCCAGCCTGTTGGGTCAAACTCTTCTATTTTTCCTGCCATCTGTCGAAAGGTAGTTTCATGCTCTGTTTTCCCAAAATGTGGTTCCAAAATGGCTCATCCTTAGTCATGGCAGTACACACTCCCTCGCAACCCGATAAGAAACTATACAGTAACAGCACGCTCCTTGAGAAAAAAAAGCAGACAATCTCAATGTCTCTGAAAAAGGAAACAATGAACCAAATGTATAAGGAGGGTTGATAGAGAGTCTCATCGTTTGCTTGACAATACGATAGTGAAAAAGAAAAACAAAACAAAGGGTGAAAAGAGATAAGGGTGTGGTGGATGTGTGGTCCACGCCAGAGTCAACGTACTAACTCATGCCTGGGTTGAGACGCTCCCAGTTTTTTTTTTGGTTGTTTACAGGGGGTTGAAGAAAAAAAAAATAACGAATCCACGTGTGCACCTAATGCATTCATTTCAACCGCTCTATGATAACTTTTGACTTTCTCTAAAGACAAGTGGCCCTGAGGACCAGACTTTTGAATAAGTCATTTAACGTGATTGCAAGTCGCTTATTCTGATATGCCCATACACAGAGATTTGGTTAATATATATGCTCGTATCGAATTTGCGCGCAATGAATGAACATTTACGCACTGACTTTGGATACGCGCTATTAAGCAATTCTAGAATTGTCGTCCGCTATCAAGAGTGTCACTTTCTTACAGTTATCCCTTTTCGCTTGAAACCATATTACATTATATTGTGCAGATGATCAACTAAACACACTATTCATGCACATGTAGACTTATCTGCCTATCGCACTGGTGTACAGCAACGAGATAGAGAATAAATATTACGTTTCTGCCAGTTCACTCTTTGCCCAAATACCGGTGACTCTCAATCCGTGAGGATACACATTCATGTCCCTGCAAAATATGGCATCCATGAGATGCAATTAAAAGTTTTTTTCGTCACAAGAGTTTATTGTTTCCAAAGGGTGACCTCAAGCTGTTTCGCGTATCGCTATTATATCTAAGCATTATAAGATATCTTTTTTGTGTCATTTTCACCATCTCAAACTGAGTGTTCAAGCACAATGGAACACGATGGATCCATCAATCGGTTCCCTGCTCGGAGGCTTTGTCGACGAAGCCCTGCAGAGGGAGACGGACGGCGGCGCACCTTTGAGGTTGATGCTGGTGATGGTTCATCTGCAAAAGTCGAATCAGAGGAACCATGTGGAAATATATTAACCTGTTGATTCTCTGTAGAATCAACCCTTGCAACTCTTGAATCATCTTGAAAGTACTGAGCATGGTGTTGATCGGGGAACACCTCCACCTCGGTATTGTTGCGTTGCTCGTTTGAGTGTTGCAGCCGAAGGGTAGATGGAGGAGGAGGAACATAGTGATTCACTTGTTGCTGATACGGCATCTGCATTTGCACCTGTGCTTGAGCTCCTCGGTGGTGGTAATCCTGCTGTTGTGGATCATCAGTATCCTCCATCTCTCCTAGATGGTGGTGATACCCTATTCCGCCCTGCTGCTGCTGATGCTGCGTCTTCTTTTGTCTCTGAATATGCATTTTCTCACCTGCCTCGCGTGCCAAGGGGCTGCTGGTCGCGCTGTCACGGCGAGGAAACTGCGGCGCACTGCTTCTGGTAGGCGATGGAAACGAAAAGATTGATCTAGGCGAGAGCGTTGCCTCTTTTTTGGCATTAAGAGCAGAATGATGCCCGACAACGATCGACAACTGGCGCTTCATGCTCTTGAGTACTCGGCGCCCTCCAGTCTTGCTCTTTTTCAATCTTTCAAAAAGGAAACCTTCTCCTTGATAGTCATCAGCATCATTGTTGTTGCTGTGATGATTCTCGGCTTGCTTCTCGGCTTTCGTGCCTGTCTCATTGCATGATAGGGTATGGTCGCTGTTAATGCTAACACCGCTACTGTTGTTGTGCTTCATCCACGAAGGAGATTGCCACGTGCGGAAGGAGTGATAAGAAGGCGAGGATGAAGGTGGGTTGGTGCTGGGTGTTGGAAGAGCACCAAGTTCGTTGTGATCATGGCTAGACACAGCATTGGCTGTTGTCGTATCAACAGCAAGGTTTGAAGATCTTTCGGTCTTGGAGGAGAACCGCCGGCTTGCCTGGCGCTTTAGACTAGAGACAGCCGATTTGACAGAAGATTGGAGTGTCGTCGATCGACCTCCTCCTCGTGTATTCGTCCTGTATAGCCCAGAACCCGATCTAGAGCCCATGCCATTTGTCTTGCTGCTAGAGTCGCTCATCTTTGTGGAGACGGAGGAAGATGAGGAAGCCCAGGGGCCATATGGATGCCCAAGTTGATCGGGATGTATGTGTGGCCGGTTCAAGGAAGAACATGAAGTGGATGGTGTCCAAAAGTTTTTCCATGGCTCTCCATCCATGACATTGTCATAGAAAGGATCGTCGACTCTCATATCTTGTGCACTGGGGGGCTTGAACGTGGACGTATACTTTGAACGTGGCGATACCATGTGACCAACCTTATGCCAGACTTTGGCCAACTGAATCCGTGCTTTTTCCTCCATGACATTCAGATTCCACCGACTTGAAGCTCTGCTGCTGTCGCTGTGGCTGTTGTTGCTGTTATAGCCACTGTGTAGTTGATTATACGAACCATAGGCACGGCCCAATCTCCTGCCGAATTCTATCCTATTATATTCATCATCATCGTTGCCACCGCCATCGTCATCGCCATCATAAAAGCAATGATACTGATCATCCGGGCTTACAGAAATATTGTTATTCTTCTTCTCCTTTTTCCTGGTCTTATGACTGCCCTTGGCTTCAATATGGCTTTGTCCGTTAAGGTCGTCTTCATCTTCTCCCCCAAATCTCTGGTGGCGAAGTGGCGAAGGGCGTATTCGTGAGGAGAGCGACTTGAACATGGCTGCTGCGGCAGAAGCAGCAGCAGAAGCGTGTCGTCCTGTATGCCCAACGCTGTGGCGTCGTGGCGGCAATGTCTGCGCGTATGGGGGTCTATGGATTTCACTATCGGCTGTTGCATCATCATCACCACCACCTCCAATACCCTCACTCTCACCCAGATTTCTTCGTTCTTCTTCCTCACTCTCCTCCTCTTCCTTTTCTTCTTCATCTTCCTCCTCCTCATACTCTGCCATAGGTGCTACGGGCGAAGAGCGTGATGTAGAAAAATGGTTCCACAGTTTGCGGGACCGTCGGCTCACACTTCGCGATAGAGCGCTATAGGACGGACGACGGCGGCCACTGAAGCGTGCCATCCAGTCCGAACTGTCACTTTGGTGAACATCACTAGTGCTGCCTGTTGATGACGTTGAAATGCCCGTATCGGAATGTCCGATCATCTCTGATGATGTAACGGCTGGCGGTAAGCCTTCCATGGAGGATATAGCAGTGTGAATATCACCATAACCTTCGGAACACTGACTGAAGTTGACAATACCAGCAGTCATAGGAGCGGTGGTGGTAACAGGAAGGGCATGGGGCCATGTCTCCCCAGCGAATATATGAGGATCATATGGCAGCTCATTGCTGGTATTATTGTTATTGTTGCTGTCGCGGCCATATCCGACACCTTGATCGCCCATTGTCGCCAAGAGCTCGTCCAACTCGTCGAGTTGTTCTTCGCCATAGGCGCGCTGGTTGATGTCCTTCCAGAACATGCTGCTCGAACGTCGCAGCTGTCTGTCTTCATCTGTTGTTGTTAATGATGATGATGACTCAATGTTCTTTTCTCCCGTGTTTTCATCCACCTTGGCCGTACTCGCATGTGCCGTGGCGCCTGGAGAAGTTGTGCAATTGCCAACATCAGCCGCAGGGTGATGAGACATCTTATCGTAGGGTTGGTGCTGTGCGTCTACGTCTGGGTTTATGGCGGCGCCTTCGGCAGCCCAAGCATGGTAACGATAACCGGCCCCAATCTCAGAGCCAGTCTTTCCACGTGGGCCACAGGCAATCCAGGGATTCGTGCCCCGGACGCGAAAGGCCTTTGGGGAGATCAAGCTACCTTGACTGTCATGACCACTACTGGCATGAATACGGTCTGTCTCTGAAGATGACAGCTCAGACGGATGTGCATGAGGGGATTTGGGAGACAGAGGGTGGTCTCCCTGATGCCATTCCTCTTCCCAGGTAAACCTGGTCGTCGCCACAGAGGCAGGCTCAGTGGTTGATCGTTGATGCCTTTGGTCCACCGTTTCTTGATCACTGCTACCATTGCCACCACGAACATCAAACTCTGTGTGCCTGGATCGTCGTCGTCGTCGCGCATCGCGATCCATTCCACGGATATACCCGTACTGATCATACAAGCTCTCGCCACGGCGGTAGGGCTCACTAAACTCATGGGCATACGACCAAGGGTTGGCAGCGGCATTGCTAAAGGTAGAATGAGAGGTGGGGTGATGGTGGCGGTGGTGGTACTGCTCACGCTGTAGGCAAATTAACTCAATCAGTCGTTCCTGCTCCTCGTGCACCCTGCGGTGGCGCTGCGCCGTGGAGAGTGATGACGGAGAAATGGATTCTGCTGCAGCAGTAGTAGCGGATGTTGTGGACACTGATTCGGCTGTCGTGTTTCCGTACTTGATTTCTCCTTCATCAGTGACAAGGATGGCTTTATCGTGCTCTGCAAACAACCTATCTACAGCTGGAGGTGCAGTTACCGAGGGTGTACGGGCAGCCACGGTAGAGTATCTGCGTTTTGCTAGGGTTTTGGTGCGAGACAGAGTCTTTCTGAAAGAATTGACGAGAGAGTAGGATGCACGCCTCTGATGCTGGTGGATATGAGGGTTTGTGTGAGATTTGGGCGATGATGATGTCGAAGTAGTATCTTCAGTCTCTGCAGGAAGCTCTGATGATGATTCCTGGAAAAATAAAGGATCCCTCTACATTGTTAGCACAAAAACATGTTTTTGTTCTAAACATAAAGGAAAAAAAAACAATATGAAGCACAACTAATGTTACCTCTGAGAGTCTTCCGTGGAGTAGTGCAGTGTCAGTAAAAGATCGCGAAAGGCTGCGGGAAGGGCGAGGAGGATGAATGTCCGCATCAGCGACCACCTCATTGCCTTCAATAGTCTCTTCCTGCTCAGAATAAGAAGTCGGCCCAGGAAACACACATGAAGAGGATGTTCGGAGGAAAGGATTTGTAGTGGCCATGCCGCCGCAGCTGTGGGAGCCTGATCCTGATAGAGTACTGGTGGCCGCCTCAGGCACTGGAAGCACTGCAGGTTGCTCACCATCTGCAAGAGAGTTATGGCTATTTGAAGATCCTGGTGCGGCCCTTGGTTGTGGTGGCAAGAACGGATTCGACCACTCGCTGGCATGTGGGTGAAGTTGATCGTAGTCATAGTGCTGACTGAAGCGGTTGTGGTAATGATGAGCAATATCGTCCTGCTGTCTATTACCGACATCAGCCATAGCAGACGCTAAAGCTCTTGCTGTTGTCGTCGTAACAAAAAGTGACTGCGGACGTCGTTTTGGCTGATACTGCTGTTGGTTCTTTTGTTCAATGGCAGCTCGAAACTCTTCACGCGTCCAAGGTGGTTTTTTCTGGGGCGACGATTGGTGCTGCTGCTGGTTTATCACGGCAGACATGGTGGTGGATCGCCGGCGTCGAATTGACCATGCTGCAAAGCTGTTGCGTTTCTTATGCCCACGCGCTGAGCCTGGAGGAGGCCCACCAGGAGTGGTATTCAGAGGATTAGGGCTTGCATTCTCTCCATCCTCGTTGTTTTTCTGTGAAGGTGTGGCCCATGTTCTGCTTTCCAAATCTTTTTCATACTCTCGAGTAGGTGACATAGGATAGGATGGTGGAGATGTCAATGCAGTTGTCGTGGGATGAGTGTACATTTGAGGCGCGGGCGGTTCTTCAGGAACACGCTGTTCAAGAAATGGGTTGGTATGATGACCATTGCCAGATGAGACAGGAAGAGAGTCGTAATAGTATGGTGCTGTTGTCTTGGTAACAGCGTCGTTCTCTGGCAGATAAGAGGGCTGTAATCTAAAACCATTGTTGTTGTTAGAGTTATCGATCCCTTGATATGGTTGCCGCTGTTTATCATTGTCTTCTACAAGAGCCAGGAACGGGTTTGTTGCCGTGTACTGGGACACTGTGCTACCCACTTTTCTATGCTTCTGTCCGGCTTTCTTGGTGGTTGGATCCACGCGGGGACCAACACGCTCAGTCCCTGGCATTACTGTGTTTCTTCGTCGCAACATTATTTTATCAACTATTGAAGTTGGGAAGGCGGCCTATTAGGCTGTATTAGATGTAGAGGGCTGGGAGAGGAGACTAAAAAAAAAAAGGAGAGAAGAAAAAAAATAGGTGAAGGAGATTCAATCCGTGTCATAAAAGGGGTTCTTTTTTCAACGTCTATGTTTTTCTTTCTATGAAAAGTGTTTCCACAACAACAACATCCTTTTTTTTACGCTCTCTGCTTCTTTTCTTCCATATACATTTGGGGCAGGAGAAGAACATGAACAAAGGATCCAGGGCGAACAAGGATCAGGAAATTTTTTTTGCGGTTACTGAGGGCAGTTTCAAGCAAATCAAAATGCATTGCAGTCAGAACATTCGTTCGCCTGATTCCAATCCATACGAACAGTAGGGAAATACGAGTATTGACACCGTGCCGGTAAGCATTGTAGTGGCAAAAATTTAAAAAAAATTGGGAAAGTAATATTCGAATTTTAATGCAAATGAGATGGATAGAATGTCTAAAATAAAAGAAAATATTGAGCTCCCATGGTTCGTTCGCTGATTTTTTTCTCCCCCAGTTTTACGAAAAGAGCTTGATGGTATGGTCCGCTCCACTCGAAATGAGCCAAGGCTGAGTCGGGTGCCACTCGACGCATAATGCTCCAAGAGCATCGACACGCTCGTGTACATTCTTAAGAATCTTGACGGGAACGATCAGAGGGTTCTGTAGCAGATCGTTGTAGACCATGCCGTGGAAGATTTGTACATTACCGTCATCAGCACACGAAGCAAAGAGTGGGTACCGCTTGTGGTAAGCCACCGATCGGATGGCCTGCTGGTGGTATCTCAGCGTCTTGTAAGGCTTTGACGACAGGTCAAGATCAAACCAGCAGAGACGCTTGTCGTACGAACCAATAATCAAGTTGTCGCCAGCTGGATGAATATCCATGGATGAAATCCACTTGACACCAGACATGAGGGTCTTAACAAGCTCCTGACGCTGAAGGTTGTACTGGCGCACATATCGCTGTGTTGCAACAAAGAACATGGGCTTATTGGGATGGAACATGACACGCTGAACAGCACCCTTCGTCTTCTTGAAGGGTTGTTGTGTCTGGTGCTTTGTGAGTTGATGGATCAAGACGGCAGAGTTGTTGGCATCCGGTGCAACTGTTGCAAAATAATCACCCTTCCGGTGCCATGTCACCTGCTTGACAGGCTTCTGCATGTGAATCCAGACGCGAATGCCCTGGCTGTGCTCCGACGCTGTTGGCTGCTTCCACACTGCCTTGGGATTCTCATCATTTCCAGTGTTGGCGAAACCAGCCTTGACGTACTCCTCCGAATGCTGCGTCAACTCTGGTGAGAAGAGTTTCTCAGGAACAATCAAACCACACTTGTAGCCGCATGCGACAGCCAGGACAGCAACATCCTTGTTTGGTCCCCATGCCACCGATGTCACCAACTCTTCCAAGTGGTAGGTAGCCATGCAGCGACCCGTTGCAACCTCCCAAACGCGAACAGTCTTGTCTTCACTACCAGATGCCAGCCAGAGACCGGAAGGATCGACCGAGACAGATCGAACACGACCCTCATGTCCAAGGTATTCAACAGCAAGACGAGTGGGGAAGGGCTGCAAATCGCGAGGCGAAGGAAGCTTCGGGATAAGGCTTTCGGGATCAATGTTGAGGCGGTTCTTACGAACACGTGGGGCCAGATACAGATCGAGACAGCGCTCGAATCTTTCCTGAATAAATCGTCCATAGGCTGGAACGCTCCTGAGCGAGTTGTACTTTTGTGGCAGATAGTTCTTAGGGCGGTCCTCCTTGTCCATTTCATTCCACTCCTTGATCTCTTCCTCGGTGGGCAAATACTCTGCTGGGGGATTGTAACTCTCGTCGTGAGTGGGCAACTTCATCTTGGGAGCGGCAATGTGCATGATATGATCCTCACGAGGCTTATCGTCGTCATTCCAAAGGTTATAGAATTTGGGTTTTGGTGGGACATAGCCAGACTTGCGTGGAACAATGCGACCTTCACGAATAGCCCTCACAATCTTCATGACACGCTTGGCTTCGTGCTTCGAAGGAATGAAGCGACGCTTAGGTTCGGGTGCAGCAGACAGAGGCATGACCTCGGTCTTGTAGGTGAAGAAGTCCACCGAGTCTTCGTAAGGATTGTAATCAGCGTCAGGGATACGACCGCCTTCCAGTCGTCGAATAATTTCCAATTCTTCTGCTGTCAGCTTGACATCCTTGCCTTCAGTGACGTTGTGGCCAGAAATCCTATGGTTGAGAGTACCGACAAGATGTGTGTTGATAAATAGATCGATGTCGATGGGCATGTCTGGTGAATTAACTGAAGTCTTGTTCGTTGAACTTACCAGGTGTCAGGATCATCCATAGTGCTCAGGAACTTGTCGAGCTCATCGCTTGTGGCAGGTCGCATAACCTTCTTGCCATTAATGTCGTAGCCGATATGTGGGAAGTCGTCATACCACTCCATGGGGATATTTCCTACAGTGTTCTCAGTCTTTACATGATAACCAAAAAGAAGCCGGTTAGCAATGTCCATGGTGTCTACTGATACATTGATACATTGACGTTTTTTGACCGTACAAACTGTTTACCTCTTCTGTGGACGAGTCACTGTCATAGACGGGATCAATTTCCGGGTATACGCGCTTGATGGGCTGATATTCGTCCTCTTCTTCAACAGGCTGATCGAGATTGTGGCCAAAGTTGGGGTCGATCTGCGTGTATTCGTTCTCAAAGGGGTTCGTCTCATCATCCTCTTCCTCATCACCTTTCTGCTTATTGGCATCTTCCTCTTCCTCCTCACTGTTGTCTTCCTCGTCGGCTTCATCCTCCAAATCATCGTTTTCCTCCTGGCTATCGACAATACTATCACCCTCCATGTAGGAGCTAGCGTCAGAGTCAACCTCATCCTCTTCATCATCCTCGACATCGGCTGCAGACATCTCCTGGCCATCTTCAGGGAATTCTTCAACCTCGTCATCATCGTCGTCTTCCTCCGATTCACCTCCTTCTTCATCAGAGTTCATATCAATGGCAACATCGCCAAAATCACCATCGGACTCCTCATCCTCGCTGTCTTCATCTTCGCTTTCGTCTGCCGTCGCTTGTTGGACCGTGCGCTTCCTGCTGACTTTGGCGACAGGGGCAGGCGCAGACTTTGCCTTGGAAACGGCAGGCTTGGCAACAGCAGTGGCCTTCTTGGGTGCAGGTGCAGCCTTCTTTGGCGCTGCAGCCTTTGTGGCAACCTTGGCTTTTGCAGCAGGCATTATAACTTGGCTGAAAAAGTTGAATGGAGAGGAGAATGCAAAGGATGCTTGAAAAAAAAAAATAAAAAATGATAAATAGTGACTGCGAAAAGTTCGACTGTTCAAGATGCCAGGAGAACTGAGGGGTGGGGTGGTGGGTTGTGCGACTACCGTAGACAAACGGGCTGAAAATACTCCTGTCATCCTACAAAAGGACAGAGAAACCTTTATCGTGCCTTTGTGGGAGTACATCACTCTACGGCATTGACGTTCTCGAAAATCCCCGGGAGAATATTCGCCAATATGCGTCCGATCAGCCGCAAGGATAAAATCCTTCCGGCAAGAGGCGTTTTTTCGCGGATGCTTGAATCAGGAGAGAGGCCACTCTTAGGAACACTGGTAAGACAATAATACTCCACAGCCCACGCACAAAGCTCGGGCCATGTGACTCGTGGATGAAAAAAACGGGTTTCATACACCCACGCAACGATTGACATCACTTGCTTACTTGCTTGCTTTTTGTTTTACACCATCGACACATCTTGCCCCAACTCCAATCAACTACTTTTCCTCTCTCACACACACTCTCTCTCACCCGCCATGGAAAAAGAACATCGTCCTCCTTCTGATAGCAACCAAGACCCAGGTCACCCCCAGCAGCCTGTAGCAACAAATAACATGCTTCAACCTCCTGCTGGACAATATAGTCAAGGCCCGACTCCGCTACCATCGCTAATTAATTCAGTACCAGCACCAACAACTACTTCAGCGGGTTATGGCTATCCTGTAGACCAAAAATCCACCTTTCCGCCTCCACTGACAGACCACAAAGATAGTGGGGTCATCAGTGGCATGTCCAATCCAGGCAATTCCAGCACTGCGTACGGATACCCTACAACATACAATGGCGCGGCCAACTTCCCTGGCGTTTCAGGAGCTACACCCGTGCCCTATCAGGATCCAAACGTGCCACGACCAAATGACATCCTTCCGCTCCACCCAGCAATCATCCAACAGCGTCAGATTGCTGCTTCCCTACCACCATGTCCAAAGGGAGGCTACCACGAGCTCCGAACACACCACGCGCTAGGCATGAATTTGGGCACGGTCATGTCTGTGATTTGCTTCCCTATCGTGTGTTGCTGCGTCCGCGATGAGACTGTCTGCATCAAGTGCCATGAAAAGTTCAATTTTGCACTCCCACCCGTCCGTTAAGTGGGAAAAGGAGGATGTGGAACACTGTAGGGCTCATTTTGTAGTACAAACATTGCACAAAACATCGGCCTCGACCAGGGGCGTTGTGATTTGATTTTTTTTTTTTTACACTGGTTTATTTTTTGTTCTAATCCTTTCTGTACTACCATAATCAGATCAAATGAAGCCTAAGAGAGAATGAAGAAGCTGCGATTAGATCACGATTGATTCAAAAAATGAGAATGCTTCACAATTGACAAATGTCGCAAGCAAAGATCAGTGTAAAAATTTCCACATCGGTACCACTATAAAGCACCCGTATACGGAAGAACGAAAGTATTATGAAAAATAAATCATCATTATATTGCCAAAGCTACAGGTGAAAAAAAAAGAAAGGGATGTTTAGTTAGGATACTTACAGATCGAAGGAGAGAGGTGAAGAAAAAAGAATTGTAAACACTGAGAGTGTACAAGTAAGAAATTCTGAGTCTTGGCGCACATGCGGCATAGTTTTACGTCACTGATGCATTTTTGAAAATGCGAAGGGAAGAGAAGATTTGGTTCGCGGACGTTGAATCCGAACTCAAAAAGTTCTTCCTTTTGGCTCTGTTACTGCTGTTGCTGGACAATAAGCGGTAGTACACGTTTATAAAAAAAAGTACCTGAATTGTACACACATCTGCGGTCGAGAGTGACGTCCGGAGAACGAGATTCTTTATCTCTTCGCTCTTTCATACCATATCCACGAGGGGAAAAGTGGCGGGCATTGTAAACGTTTCTAAATTTCATGAGCTGGGTTCCAATCTTGCCACAATAGCAGCATGTTCGATCAAGGCGTGAAGCTCAGAAAGTATGATAGGCAGCCATGGAACAAGTATTATACAAAAAAATAAAGGAGAGGAAACGTCCTTGTAGATCTTCTCATAGTACACCTAATGGATTGCCCTTTTTGCTGTTGTATCCTTTAAAGAATGAGAGAAGAGGAAATGATGGTATTTTGCATACACTTGCAGCAACACATGCAGACTAGCAAACGTTGCGAAAACCATATCATATGCTGGGCCAAAGGCCTCAAAATTGTGGGAAGAAAACCTATTTTCCTCCTCTTTAACCAAGACGTTTTCGTTGCCTTCCTTCCTCTCTGACCGCATTTCTCCTAGCATGGAAAAAATTCCATCCATCCAGTTACAAGCGCTATCCTATGTCCTTTTAGGCCGGGTCATGTTGAGAGAGCGAGCAGCTCTCACCAGTACCCTGCGGCTCTCAGCTGTTCTTTTTTGCCTCTTCTTTCCTCTCCTTTCTTGCTTTAACTCTCTGGAAGCCTCGCCACGCGGTAGAACCTTATCGCATGCAGGAGGAATAAAGTTTACTAAATAGACCAAAACAACCGAAAGAAGGGGAGGGATCGAAATCCAGACCATGCTGGCGTTTGGCTGGGCCGTCAGTCCACTTTTTTTTCTCCCCCCACCTCCTAAGTACAAATTTCACCTTGGGGGTGTGGGCCAATTGTTTTTCTACTTCGACATATAGATCATACAATGCTTGTTGATCTTTTGCACCAACAGACAAGAAAACAGGCGAAAGAAGGAAAGAGAATAGGAGATCGAGAGGTACATGAATTATTTGAGAGGAAGGGACCGATTAGTGGTGCCCCGTCAAATAATAATTGAACCAAGAAAGAAGGTAATAAACAGCGAAGGAGATATCGGCTCAAGAGTTGCATCCTGGTCGTGTGGTGTGGTGGGAATTAAGGCGAAGAATATGAAAGAGCACCGAATTGCCGACATGTTGGAGAACACACAATAATGAGACGAGAGCAGCTTGTGCGACCACTCTAAGAGCAAGCAGCTTCTTTTTAGCCCATACCAAATATTGGTACACTTACCGTTGTACACCCATTCCTTAGTCAACCATGAATGTCTGCATGGGGAAGGAACACGAAAGATACTGATGAGAGGCAGGGATGCGTGTTGTGTATACAACACAAGTACAAAGAGATGGACAGAGAGGTGTACATTTTTTTCTGATGAGAATGCACTGAGAGTTACAGTGGCAGCGCTTAACTTTTTGAAGAAGAGCAGAGAAAAATACATGTTTGAACAAGTCAAAAGGGGAGCGACCATCGACAGCAAAACAAAGATACACTATGACAACACAAGGAGACATGGGAAACTTGTGAGCATGTAGATCCAAGTGCAGTGTACCCTCGACGAGATTGTCGTCTGATCGTTTCCTCGCAAAAAAAAAAATAACGGCGAACTCCAAAAAGAAATTACGCTTGCGAGAGTGGGAGGGCTGAGAAGACCAATAATACGTCAGCAGCGCTCAGTAAGCAGCCGTTTGAGGAGCCAGCATGGCTGCAGGCTGCACTTTGCCTGCCTGTCTGGTGTGGGCGAGGAGGAGATGCTGTCTCTAGTCATTTAAAAGAACGGGGTGTTGCCATTGGGCAGGTGTTAGTGTACAACGTACCAATTTTTTTTATTTCTCAAAAAAAAAAAAATTCGAGGTCAGCACGCTCAAAAAAAAGCCGAGCGAGTTGAAGAAAGAGAGAGAGAGATTGAGGGGAGGGAAGGGGAGAGTGAGAAACTCACTGTGCAAGGTTGGGTGGTTGGGTGAGAAAAGAAAGGGTTGGAACCTCGGAGACAGGTGAACTCCTCCCATTTCATTTCATTTCATTTCATTTCATTTCATTTCATTTGTCATCCTCTCGCTTTTCCATCTTTCTTCTCGCAACCCGAAACACTTCCCTCCTTCCAATAGTCTTCGTACTTTATTGAACACTTGGCATCAAGAGATATCAGCGTACGATAACATACCCGTAAACACCATCACCGCCACACAACCTTCAACAGCCAACTGCATCAGATCGGCCATCAACAGCGATAGCGACTCGTCAAGCTATGCCGTCGTCGACCACCCCGAGCATCAACATTAACAACCCGGACGCTGCCATGATGGCGTCGTCGCCGTCCACCGCCTTCCTCACCAACGGCAGTTTTACAAATACTCCGCTCTCGTCCTCAATCAATGCAAGTAACTTTGCGGCTGCCGTGACGTTCCGGAGGCCTTCACTTGCAGTCTCCGCCGGTTCCTTCCATGCGGCCCAGTTGCGTCGTCCATCCTTTTTTGCGCCTTTCCCCTATAACATGTCTCCACAGCACTCTGAGTAAGTCAATTTCTCCTTTAGACTATCCCTGTTCAGCATATGGATTTGATTATGCACATCTGGACCGATCTTTCTTTTTGGATTTTGCGTTTGCTTTTTATTCTCGTCAGCTATGCATATTTCACTGTCTCCGAGCACTGGGTGAAGGGGGGATGATGCAGAGGAAGTAGAAGAGTGATGTCTTCATGTAAGGGAGGGAAAAGAGAAAGAGAGGAGGAGTGATTTCCGAGCTATGGGGAACGGGATAGAGAGGGAAAGGGGGAGGAAGGAGGGGCACTTGTTTCGTTGTTGTCACTCAACATTCTGGGCCTCGGTGGCCTTTCCTGCCTTGCATATCGATCGATGGCAAGATAGCCTTTGACTTTTTTTTTTGGCTTTCCCTTTCATCTGACGTGAATGCGAGTGGTTGGATAGAGGATTGTCTATCTTGTCATGTATTGGAAAAGGACACACGATGCTGTGAGCGGGCGCGCTGGGGTGCTGGTGTTCCTGCTCTTGTGTGTATGTGTATTTTGCGATAGAGTTGGGTTCCACCGAATGCACCAAAATACACTTTCCTCCCTTTCCTGCGTGCGTGGTGTACCCTTTGTACACTCTATTGAATGTTTGCGTGGAAAGCCTCTATTCCCAAGGGTCATTCTGTCGCATGCTTGTGCATGTCTGCTCTCGTCCTCTGGCCCCTTCACTTTTGTTTCTCGCCCAACGCCCAGTTGTCCCCCCATCTTGTATCAATAATATACTATCACCATTCAGCGCTTGTTGTTTGCTGTTGTCAGTTTTACTCCACAACTCTTTTAATCCCCCTCTCTCTCCTCACTCCTTTTTTCTTTCTTCCCTATTTTCAATCACTTCTCCTCCCCCCTTTCCTTCCTCTTCCTCTCCTCTCTTCCCAGCTTCATGCTGCGTCTTCTCCTCATCGGCCTTGGATTGATGCCCTCTAACCAACAATGGATGTTATCTATTTTTCTGCGTCCTCTCTCTCCGATAGCCTTGTCTCGAGCGAGTTCGGCTCCTCTCCGCGAGTTGGCGGTGACATCTATCAACGTGATCTCGAGACAAACTACTGCAAGAACTTCTCATGCTGTGGGTTGACCCTCAACGATCTTCACGCCTTGCTTCAGCACTACGAAGAGGCTCATGTGCGCTTCGAGGACGACGATGTGCACCCTGCCGGATCCTTTGATGATGAGGACTGGTCTACGAGCTCCGAGTCAGTCCCCAACAGCCCTCAGCCTGCTGTGAAGCAGCTCAACCATCATTATCATAATCAGCTCCTCAATAACCCAATCAAGACGGCCAATCCGCCCACACTAGCAGCTGCTGCGGCTGCCAACCAGCACAAGCTCACCCCTCTCTCGCTCCTCAACTCTCGGAAGAAGGGTAACGGCGTGTCCCTTTCAGACATTTATGCCGAAGACCCTGTCTTCCAGATGGATGAGGCATCAGCCTTCCCAAACTCTATTCTGCGCTCCACGCAGCCACGAGAGACGACCGCTGCCAAGAAGCGCGACTTGGCCACCTACTCGACCTCGTTCGACAAGCATAGCCCACTCTCCAAGAAAGCGACAACTCACCAAAACCATCCAAGCGGTCTGTCCCACTCCATCATCCCTGGAAAGGACAGTGCGATCAAAGTAAATGCCTCGTCATCTTCTACTGCTTCTATTCCTTCAAATTCCACCACTTCCACATCCTCTCTCAAGAATTCCCAGGATACTCAAGTCAAATCGACTTCAAATAATGGATCTGGTAGCTCTGCGACAAACTCAGAGAGCGCACCTACCAAGAGCCTTGTCTCATCCCTCACACCTGCTCAACAAGATGAGATGCTTAACACTATCACAGGCTATTTGGAGCAAGCCATCCAACAGGGCATCTTGCCCACTGGCCAAGCCCTGGCTGCTGAGGATTTGATCCGCAAGCGTGACGAGATTATGAGCATGATGGAGAGCATTGGTCGATCTGGTTCTTCTGGGGCTGATAAGCCTTATCGTTGCACTGTGGATGGCTGTGACAAGGCCTACAAGAACCCCAACGGACTCAAATACCATAACCAGCATGGTCATTGTTCTGTTCCTGGATCGGCTGAGGACGACAAGTTGAACGCAAAGCCTTACCGCTGCACGTTCCTGGAGTGCGGCAAGTGCTATAAGAACCTCAACGGTCTCAAGTATCACATTGAGCACTCGCATCCCAACCTTGCTGCAGCCCTCCACGCTCACATTCCTGGCTTTGCCACCATGGACGGTAACAATGTAAGCCAGGCTGCCATTGCTGCTGCTGCTGCCATTGCCGCAGTACAGGCCAACCCAATGATGATGGCTGCTGCTAGTGCCATCATGGCCTCTGCATCTAACAACAGCAACCGCCAGTCCCCTCCGTCGTCAGCCAGCGATCACACACCTGATTCGAGCCCTAACTCCAGCCCTGTACTGGCTGCCTCGGACCGCAAAGGCGCACAATCAGCCACACTTGCTGCTGACAATAAGATGCAATACCGGAACGCGGATCCCATCCTCTCGACAGATGTGACACCCATGACATCGCCAATTTTGTCGAATGCGCCACTGTCGATCAAGACGAGTGGTCACAATCAGGTGCCTGGACTCGTTACCCCACTGACTCTGTCCCCAACGTCGACCACGGCTCCACGCTCCCCCACCAGTGGAACCCAGGTGTCGAATCTGACGGCAGCGCTTGCCGCCGTCTCTGTGGAACAGCAACGTCTCCAGCAACAACAGCAGCATACCCAGCGCAAGTAGAGTACACAAAGGGCTATTGCCTAGCACCGCAAGCGCATTCGACAGAGACGCGATAGATCTCACACATACACACACCCATTCTCCCTTCTCATTTCTTTTTGAAAGTGTTGTACGATAGTCACGAGTTGAGAAAATATCTTCTCTTTTACTTTGTATCATTGTTATTCCATTCATTTCCCATGTTTTTTTTTCATAGCATCTTGTTGACCTTGTATGGTTCCAGTCTCATTCTTCCACCTTCGTCATGCCAGTATGCGCATGTATACTTGGTCCTCTTTTCTGTTCTTTGCATTTCATCTCACCCACAGTAAAAAGGAAATCGACGTAGGAATAAAACAAATATAAAAAAAAACAATTTTTTGATCTTGACATTAGGAGAAGGTCCAGTGGACAGGAGATTACCACTTTTGGAGTGGTCAGTGGACAGCGGTATCCAAAATTGAAGTGAGCAGACAAGGCATCTGGACCAATGATGCCTAAAAACGTGATCCGGGAGTAGAAGAGAGCTCTTGTTTTTTTGAATTGTCATTCGTGTTAAAAAATTGTCTTTTGCCCTTCCCTTTCCTCTTTTCTCTCCCTCCCTCTTCCCTTGTTCCCCCACACATATTCCACTTTCTCTCGCTTTCACTCTGGGTGCAAGAAACCAGCTTTCCTCCCAACCTCCCATTTGAACTCTTCGCACCCAACCACGTCTTCAAAACGTGATATACCCTCCTTTTTTCACATGAATGATGCAGCGGGGGGACCGACTGTCTACCCATACAGTCATGACTCGTCTCGGTCTTCCGTCTCAACAACGTCATGTTCCTTAGCCTCGACAAAGTCAATATCATCATTTTCACTTAATCCACGACACTACAAAACACACAAGCTGCCACCGCAACCAGCAAGGGCACATCATCGTCATTCTCTCCGAGCACACCAGTCTTTGACCCTTGATACTTTTCCCCAGACAACACTTTTGCATAACAAAGGTATCAAGGAGCCCAGTGGTGGAACGTCACCGGACAAGTTTTCATTAAACGTTGGTCAAACAACACGATCGCCACAGTCCCCATCCAACATATCTTCCAAAGCATGTCCGAGATCGGCCTACCATCACCATCAACATCATCATCATCAACATCATCACCACAACCACCAACAACAACAGCAACAGCATGGCGAGAGTCTGTCCACTGTACAACAATATACCCCCGATTCAACAGCCCTGCAGAAATTAACTTTTCCTGGCCATACTCGCCGTCGGTGGAATAAATGGCTCAAGTCATGGACCAATTTGCTCTCAGCTCCCCATTCGTCCGCGCTGCCATCCTCTTCTTCCTCTCCCGCCTCTGCTACCACTACTTTGAGTCTTTCCAAGACAGAGATCCGCAAGAGCAGTAGACCACAACATGGCGCACAAGCCGATCCTGTCAAACAACAACAACAGCAACAAAGATTCGGCGAGAATTCAGGAGAAAATATAATTGGACTTTCCTGTCGGAGTGAAACTGGTGTTGTTGTGGTACCTTCCTCTCAGGGGCGCAACGACAACAGTGCTGATCAGCAACAAACACAACATCCCCAACACTCGGTAGCAGTACCAACAACACATACCCCGGTTACTCAAACAGATCCACAAGCAACCGTAAACGTATACAAGCACGATTCAGACAAGAATGAGCAGTCTTCATGTCTGTCCACAATGATACCCAACAGCACACTGATTCAAGCCTCAGCCAGTGTTGATTCACTCGACACTCAGATATCCGAACACTCTGAGACGGCCACGCCGTCATCAGAGGTACTTCAGCAGCAGAAAATCATGAATACATCATCAGCCAGCACTGGGAATACCCATTTGGAAGTGGTCACTACAACAGATGAAAGACGGGCTGGAAGGAAAAGAAGACAAGGCAGCAACGTTGTCCTTCCAAAAGAGACGCTACTAGGCTGGTTCTCGCGTCCGTCAGGTCGCCACAATGTCCACCTAGTTTGGGATCGGATCCGACAGAGCCATCGACGGTTAGGACGAGGTGTTATTACCGTCTTTTGCCTTGCCGCTGTTGTTATTTTAGTTCTCTGTTGAAGGTTAAAAGACCAAACAATAAATACCCTCCCAAGAGAAGAAAATAGAATATGCGTGGAACAGATTGATCTTTTTTTATTTTTATAAAAGGTAGTGTGCAGGACGAGAAGAAACATATCATTTTCGATATTATATTCTTGTAAGGAGTCGTTGGTCAGTTTCACTAAGTTGAAGATATATTGAATGCCAACCAATGACTTGCCCTGAGGTTGGAGCATTATACCAGATTAGTGGCAACCGCGCTTTGGCGGGTGTAACGAACAAGAAGAGTCTTAAAAAGATAGAAAGGGAGGATTTGTAGCCCTAAAAAATCTCGGTAAACACACTTCCTATCCCATAACGCTCATTAAAATGGATCAATGACTATTTTGAATTTTCTACTAGATCTACCTTTGATACCATTCTGCCCAAGGAGTGTTGGTTGTATGATAAAAATATGGTAGAGACGAAGAGAACATGCCTTTGCACTGTTGACTTTTTGCGCGGGCATACCAAGGTTTGATGGCGAGAGCATGGCATAATCCTGCAATATCTTCGGTTGATCAACGGATTCGAGGAAATATAAAGCATAGCAGCCATCAGTTTCTCGGGCTGTTGGCAAAGCTTCTCTCCAAGTATGGCGGCGTTCTGCAGGACAAAACGCAATCAAGGTAGGATGCTAGGTAGGTCAAAGGTGAGTTAGAGGGGGGAAATGAAGTGGTCACGTGTGCATCAGGGTGAAATAGAGTCTTGGTCCAAACTCCGGCGGGTC
>JAAAIY010000008.1:0-65340 GCA_016098105.1 Actinomortierella wolfii
ATCACGTCTGTCTAACACACAGACGGTCCTCGGTTCGAGTCCGAGCGCGAACATTTTGCCCTTCCTCCCTCTTATTTTTTGTTCTAAGTTTACTGTCCACATTAGTCCGTTAACGCCAAACTAGGACCATCCTATCCTCCTTCTCTCTCTCTTTCTCTTTTTTTTTTTTCTACGACGCCCAAAGGGGATTTCTTTTTTTTTTTTTCTACAGTCCCTCAGAAGGGATTTCATTCATCGGCGTGCATCAGTCGCCCAATCTGCAATGCATGGCCGCCCGCTGCTAATGGATACTAGGCGGCGAGGGAAATCTAGCTTGGACTCGAAAACCAGTCCATTATTTCAACGTGTGTACACACAGACTGGTTTTCAGGTCTAAATCTTGCTACTCTCTTTCAAGTGAAAGGATGAAAGGCGATCCCAGAAACGATTTGAGTTAATATACAAGGCACAAGACAGACGAGAAAATACAAGAAGCCGGTATCCTATATAGGTACCAAAAAGGGGTTAGGTCAGGACCAAATCAAGAGCTCCAATAGGTCAAGAGGTGGAGGTAGCCTCTCCACGGTAGTCGCCTTGCTGAGATCTACCGTCTAAAATCGTCCGCTATTGCTCTATCGTGTGGCTCGAGCTCAGGTTCTGGTCCAACAGCTCGTTCACATGGGTGTGTATAGTCACCACGGACACACCTGCCAGAACTCGCCTGATCTCGGTTCACTCCTTACACGATCATCATCAATGTTATGCCCGTATCAAGAATTCCTTTGTTGCATAATGTTTCCCTTGTTACGTCCGTCCAGACATAACAATGCTGATTATTTCTGTTACTGACCACGATAGCCTTAGCTAGCCGTAAATAGTTTCGGAACGATATCAGCATACATACTCAACTCTTGCGATGCAACAATGGATGTACATTTGCAATGTGGTACTTCTAATGCGCTAGATAACCCATTTTTATCGCATAATGCAAGAAGGTAACTTCATGATGTCCCCCATTAACAGTACGGCTCGAGTATATCAACCTTCGTACAGCCCGTAGTCGAATGAAAATAGCAAAAGGCGTATGGAAGAGTTCCTAACTCCTTAGTACCATCACCGCTCTGGTCTTACGACTTTTTAATTCAAACTATTTAGTGGCGCAGTCCAGATAACGCTAAGAGTCCTTGAATGCAATTACACTTCATGTCGTTTAATGCACATCCAGAATGCGCAAGGCACTTGCACCATCACAATTGAAAAAGAGGTTAACCCCACCTACGAAAGGGAATACTAATGAGACAACAGTGGACCATCCTCTGAGCATTACTCCAAACGCTCATTCCCTGAAATGTGGATCCCATGAATTGGTGGCAAAACCGTCGATTCAAGCATCGCGTAGTAGCATTCATAGACAGGCACCATTCAAGTCCCCACTCAAAGTACCATTGCCTTCAGCTAGCTCAACCACGCCCTCCAACATTAAACAAATAACAGATGCTACTCCGGAGGTAAAGGCGGTATGCGAAGTTACGAGTCCCTCGACTTCATCGATACCAGTCAAACGGATGGGCGATGGAACCAGCGATCAAGGCTCGAGCGTGTTTACTCAACCAGTGCCAACTCTGAAGCGTATTAAGATGACGCCTTCGACAGTTCATCCAGCCAGCTCGTTTCGGCCACCATTAATGGCACATAAAGCTCTTTCGAACTCTGGCCACGGTTCAGTGGCCGGTTCATCCAAGAATGCAGTCAATGAACCAGCCAATTCTCTAAAGTCTGGTTTTGACAGATGCTTCAGTGTGATGTGGTACGGATATGACGGGTCTTATATTGAGAGGCTACTGAGTAGCTATTTTGCAAGGTACTTAAATAAAATTTTGCATTATATACCAATAGGAGAAAGAAGACAAATAAGAAGCACCATACATGGGATGACGATGGTAAGCATTTAATTGTTTCAAATGGCTTACTGCTTGGAAAGTTAAATGATATTCCGCCAAGATAGCTAACAAACTGGTAACTAGGTATACTGCTTACTCGAGGCACAAACGGTGTGCTTAAGGATTCACAAGGAAAAGAGTAAGTATCATGGTTCATACTTTATCTATTTACCATCTAAATAGGTTCCAGTTTACTCAATGTTTTATTCTTTATTGGTCAGTGTTGCTAAAGGGATTATTGCTTCTCCAAGCGATTTACAAACTGGAAGCGAAGTGTCGTTTTGCGGACGTGTAGTAGAGGTAAGTCATAAGGCAAACTGAATGCATCTTCTGGTGGTAACATAATGAGACATCGTCGTTAACTACTTGTTCTGTAGATTGTTTCGATAGTACCTATTGATGACTACAAGCGCGGCCGCTGCTTTATGCCTTCCATGAATCAATCTACCGAAGCGCTAGTGTCGCCATCAACTACTTTGCCAAAGTTTAACAAAAAGCACACGTTGTCAGTCGTGCGGCAGCACACACAAGAGGATTCTAAAGCGGTTACACCCCAGCCTCGACACAGCCCCGATGCTCCTAACGCAATCGTCATGCCGCGTCCTTCTCCGGATCATCCACGTCTCAGAAACCGTGTCAGCACTAAACGCGTTCCAGGATCGTGTGGGATCGCTGACGTTGTGGTTGACCCAGTTCTTGGTCAGCATCTGCGCCCACATCAAATAGAGGGTGTCAAATTTCTCTACGAGTGCATGATGCAATTGAAAGAGAACGTAAAGGACCAAGGAGCTATCCTCGCAGATGAGATGGGTCTAGGCAAGACACTACAAACAATCACGCTGCTTTGGACGTTGCTGAAGCAAAGCCCATTTTATGAAGAAGAAAAGGCAGTTATCAAGCGAGCGCTGATTGTTTGTCCAGCATCACTGATTTTGGTAATTTTATTAGAAACACAGTTAATGATACATTGGTATGTCAACTCATATGAGTTGGTACTAAGTATTAACCTTCTTTATTCGCACCTGTTATGTTTGCTTTTTAATGACCAGAACTGGAAGCGAGAGTTTAAGAAGTGGCTCGGAGATGAACGCCTGAAAGTGTTTGCTGTAGATGCAAAATCAACCCTGACAGACTTCACTCTAGGCCGCGTATACCCTGTCATGATTATAGGTTACGAAAAAGTGAGTACTCCATCTCATGATGTATTTAATGAAAATATTAAAAAATACTCAAGGTCTATTTACTTACTGTGCTTTCCCTCATCCTTAGCTTCGTATGGTGCAAGATGAGCTCAAGCGTGCAGCGTTCGATATTGTCATTTGCGATGAAGGCCATCGTCTAAAAACCTCTAATATCAAGACTACTCAAGCTATACGCGCTCTCCCCACGCGTCGACGGATCATTCTTAGTGGTACACCGATTCAGAACGACCTGGGCGAGTTCTTTAGTATGATCGATTTTGTTACTCCAGGATTGTTTGAGAGCTATAGTACATTTAAACGACTCTTTGAAGATCCCATTGTCCGGTCGCGTCAACCAGGTTGTTCAATTGCCGAAGCAGATCTTGGAAAAGCACGATCTCTCGAAGTGAGTGTTAATGTTATTTCAATTGCACGGTGCATTAATGTGATTTGAGACTGCTATTCACCCAATAATTCACGTCTTTGTCAGCTTACAAACATCACTAAGCAGTTCATCCTTCGTCGTTCGGCCAATGTTAACTATGAGTATCTCCCAACCCGAAGTATGCGAGTGTATTCTTTGAATAGCTTTTGTGAGTCTACCGTGATGGGAAAACATTTAACTGATCTCGCTCTACTTCTGTTGAATAGCTGATTTGGTGGTATTCTGCCCACCTTCTAGTCTTCAAGTTGAGCTATATCGCCGCATGATTGGCTCTTCTTTTCTCAAGAGCTGTTTCTCTCTAGATAGCAGCCGCCATCTTACCTGTATTACAGCTCTACGCCAGCTATGCAACTCACCTTTGTTACTAAAGGAACAGATTGAGGTATATGATATACACTTAGGAAGCATGTACCCGAATCAGAAATGAGGAATCCGCTTATTAACAATGTCAAGCATCTATGGGCCGTCCAGGCACGAGATGGTTCGGCTTCTGACAGCTTGTATGCTGGAATGGCTGATATTTTACCTAAAATAGAGGAGGAATCACTAGACCCATTTGCAGGAAGCAAACTACGTTTTGTACGTCATTTCCTCGAGATTATCAGGTCGCAAACTACAGAAAAGGTCGTCTTGGTCTCAAGCTTCACGCAGACGCTGGATATTCTCCAGAAACTCTGTGAAATCTCTGGCTATGGGTTCTATCGCCTTGACGGGTATGTCTTGATATGACTGAAGAAGTTTGGCCCTGTTGGAGTACCAATAGTTTGACCAATCTTTTTGTCGTTTGCAATGAAACTAGGTCAACTCCCACAACAAAGAGGCAAGAGTATGTCGAAAAGTTTAATGCCGGCGTTCGCGACAAATGTAAGTTTTCCTTCTTCTGCATATTGTATGACTGAATTTTGGCTCCAGCGACCACTAAGCGTTCTCACATTCTTTATATAAATTTACTAGTTGTGTTCCTTCTAAGCGCGAAATCTGGTGGAGTGGGCTTGAATCTTGTGGGCGCTTCCAGACTTATTCTGTTTGATATAGACTGGAACCCAAGTGTCGACCAGCAAGCCATGGCTAGAATTCATCGCGATGGTCAGCAGCGAAATGTTTTTGTGTACCGGCTTCTTTCGTATGTCGACATCCATCCAGTCTTACAGGAGAGCTAATGATTTGGGCCATGCAGACTGTACTTTAAAATGCCTACCACTCATCTTGTATATGTTTGCAATCGATACTACGTTAGGACTGGTACGATCGAGGAGAAAATTTTTCAGCGGCAGTTGACTAAGATTGGCTTGAGCGACGCTCTCATGGTACACATTCCTGCTAACCTTGTATATGATCAATACTTGAAGCAAAAAGAGGATCGAGCCCTAATTTTATGCTGTTGCGTTTATGTTTACTCACCCTTGTAGGACGACAAGGCCGAGGATGTCAATAAGTTTAGTATTGAGCAGTTAAGAGATTTGTTCACGTTCCACGAAGACGAGAGTTGCCAGACACATTCCTTGCTTGGTTGTGATTGTCTTGACTCCCAATCAGGAGAGTCATCTTCGTCACCCCGCTTGTCCAGGAGGTCAAGTAGCGCTCTTAGCGATCGTGTTGCAGAAGAGCGTGCTCAGAATCAGCTTCGAGAATGGGCGCACTACAATGTCCAAGATTGGTTGGCCTCTCCTGTGCAAGCTCAAGTTCAGACGCTGGAGCAAGACCAAGGTGCGAGGGTGGCGGCAGAGCTTGCAAGCAAGGATCGCGTTCTTTGGAAGATTATTGAGCGCGATCAACAGCAGACATTGATCCATCTGCCCACGGATACGTGTGGTTCAGGAGACTCTGATGATACAGAAGAACCAAGCGAGAGTCCTTGTCTTTTACGCCCACAGGAGGCACGGTTGGCTATACCATCAGCAGTGCCTCCTGCTACCTATCGCGGAATTGCAACTTTTGTATTTGTTAAGCAGCTGAAGTAAACGCTTGCTAGCGGATGTGACTGTCTGAGCTTTCGATCTGGAAATGTGTGAATGAAACGGGGGAAGGAGGGGAGGGCCGAAGGTTGATTGGGACAAAGAATAATAGGCAAATGGCTGTGTAGGTCTAAAGGAGTGTTATGTCCCCTCAAATAAACGTTTGCCTACCCATCCATCTCTGTCTTGTCTCTGTCTGTCTCTGTTGTCTGTTGCCTTGTTTTTGTCTGTTGCCTTGTTTCTGTCTGTCTTGTTAGTCTGGCATTCTTCATACCTCATCACTCGTCGTTTCCTCTTCTTCCTCTTTCCCTCACCTTTTTGGTCTTCTCCCCTGTCGACATCATCTTGCCACCAATACAAGTCTGGGTACACATCCTCCCATAATGGAGCCCCAAGGACATAGCCATATGCATTCCAACTCCGGGGGTGGGGAACACGATGCAACTCCTGTAAATGCTATGGCATCCGCAATGAAGCATGAACCATCGACACAGGAGCCATCCCATACCTCTGCCTCCAGCTCCACCGCCACCACTCAGGAGACGCGGCAGCCACACAGACCCCGCCCATTAGACCTTCAGCATACACGGGACTCCACAGACGACCAGCGGCGAGGGCAGGGCACAGGACAAGGGCAGGGGCACGGACGCGAGAATATAGCGGCAACGAAGGCCGCGCTCAGTGCCTGGAAGTTCCCAACAACACCGAGAGTGGCAACGCCGACATCCTTTGACCGGACGCTGTCTGGCATTAGTCTCCCCGCGTCTACTGACCTGGCACCCGAGGCTAGGGCTGGAAGCCCCATGCCTATAGGGCAAGGGAGAACTCAGGATAGCGCTTCTGACATGTATCATCCAACAGCTGTTTATGGACACTTACCAGCCCAAAACTATGCGGCTGTGCCGCAACCATATACCCGGGAAGGCGCCATGTCGCCCAGAATTATTTTCCCACCTTCCAGCGCTACTGAGCCAGGGCGGATAGGTGATCAAAGCAGTGAATTCCCTCCATACCAGGCGCATAGCAATCATAGCGGTTCCCAAGTAGGCAGCACGCAGGAGCCGACCACAGAATACCAACCACGACGAGAAATCCCACTCGTTCTTCAACAGCATGTACGACAGCACGACGTTGCTCAGCCGGGACATGTTTCTCTTCACTCACCAGCAGCAGAGTACGGTGTCGCCTTTGAGCAGGGTAACGTTTCACCTCAACAACTTCAAACACCTTCGGAATTTGCGCTCAAGATGCTGTTTACTCAGTTTGTCAAGATGGCCGAGGCCAAGTTAAACGCAATGATCCATCTGCCCTTGGTAGGAGATCTCGCTTTTCTGCTCATCCTTGATTTGTTCTTGGAATTTGTCTGTGTCACCACGTAATTATCTTTTTTTTTCATTCCCCGTCCTGACCATGACCGGTGCAACATGCCCTCCGTTTTTTTTTTTTTTTTGCGTACTCCTGTAAATAGCAAGACTCTGAGCCTGACATTCTCTCACCGCTCAAGCAAGGTGTAGATCCCAAGTTTGACAAACTGTTGGCGTCACTGGGATCCATCGCGAGACATCGCCCCAAGCCCGTTATTGATTGTGTCATGCTATGGCGCAAGAGCAGAATTGAGGCAGTGGATGATCATGTACCGAAGGCAACTTCGTAAGTTCGAGCTAAATTTAATGATCAACTTACTACGTGAGGCAGAGATCTTTTTTTGGTATAAGCGCCGTTGAGAGCTCCTAACTCCTTAATTTATATATTCGTTTACTTCATCCATCGTGTCATAGGAATGAGTGGTCATACAAGTACCGGGATCCAAAAACCGTAATACGGGAGCGAAAATCAGTAAGGAACTACTCCAGCGTGCCAAAGGATCCTGCTTTCAATGGTCACCAAAAAAAGACGTGGCTGACATGAGGGGGAGGTCAAAAGAACGTTCGCTGATATATAAATATTTTTATTGTTCCGTTTCGTCGTCGTCAACAATTTCTAGGTTGTATCCCTATATATTATGTCAAGGTCGTTGATCGAGATTGTCCGTCAGGTGGATACGCTTCCAGACGAATTGGGGTACAGGCTCGAGGAGACTGTGTTTAATCAACTGGAGAATGTAGACCCGTAAGTATTTTATCTTATTTATTTTTACTACAGCTGTCTCTCAGATGTTACAAGAATGATACTAATGCGAAATGATTTTACTTTGGTTTATTCTATCGGCATTTCGTCATCCTGCAGGGAATTTATCCAACGGTCAATGAATCGGACTGCCAATATGAATGTGCTCGTTGAGCTTATGGGTTCCTTGTCGAATGTGAGATTTGCCACAGTCAGCGATCGATTTATTGCAGAACTGGAAAAGTACAACAAGTTTGGTGCACAAGTGAAGGATAAGGATCGTGAGAATCGCATGGAAATGTTGATCCGCGGCATGCGTTACCTTACGCTCAAGGTAAATGAAATTTGCATAAGAAAATAGAAACAGGTGAGCAATGATGGGGGTGAAACTTTTCGTAGTTGACTGACAAGAGTGCTCAATGACAAACTATAGATATACCCAATGGACTCTCTTGAAGAGTCTGCAGACTTCTTGCAGAGCTGTGCTCGCTTTTTTAAGGCCTCTAGGGGCATTCGCATCAAGCATGCTTATGCCGAGTTATTCGTCCAACTATTGACGCCCGTGGCGAAGGTAACAATCATTCTATAATTGCGATTTTTTAAAGAGTGTGATTTAACAGTGCGTGATTCTAACAAATCATCAAACGCTTACTGTACAGGTCGCAGTAGCAGAGGTGAACCACCCCAGTTGGTCAAAGACGGTCGAGATATTATACCCCAAGGCACGCAAGATGAGCTATAAGCCTCGGCATAGTCAAGTCGCATTCCCGCTTGTGACCATCCTCTTGTGCGTTAGCAAGAAAGACTTTTTCTTCAGGCACTTCACGTCTGTTTTTGACTTTTTCCGGGAAAAGTTCAAGGAGAAGGCAACAAGAGCTATTTCTGCAAGCTGCATGGTCCAGCTAATGTGGGTGTTCCTTTTCCGGTATTCTGATGGCACCAACAGTACATTCCGAACCCTGGACACTCTCATCAAGACTTTATTCCCAGGAAACCGCAAAGCTGCATCATTGATGGATGGCTATTTGTGGCAGTTTGTTCGTATTGTGCACTTCATCGGCATCAAACATACCGACTATGCCACTGAGTCAATCATCTTTCCACTACTCAGTCTTGACCAGCTGTCAAATGTCATCTTCACAAACTTAACCCTGGATATGATCTCACCGGAGCGTATGACAGTCGCTATTCGGGCATTTATGCTCATCCTTGCAGACTTGGAAAAGGGTGGCTCGACTCCGAAGTTTCCAGCGATGGCAGATGTTGGTCTTAGTGCTGCTGATGAATTTTCCTCTGATCTCCTGGAGCCTAGAATCATTAACCGTGCCGGGATGAAGGATACCTACGAGCAAGTTACGGCTGTTCTGGGCAAGATTGCTATCGTTTGTGATCGCAACTATGGACACACCCTTATCCTGGACGAAAAGTATACTACAACGAGGAGCATGTTTTCGGCAGCGGCAATTATGGCAACGGCAACAGGAGACAGTGCGTCCTTGGTGGTCCACCAGTATTCAACATTTGCAGTTTCATACTCCAAAGAGAAGCAGATATACTTTGATCTAATGAGTTCGTGCGTCAATTGCTTCCCTCGCTGTATGCCTTCTGGAATTCCACTCATGAAGCTGGTTGAGATGCTATCGCGGTACACAGCCCATGTTGATCCTGATGTGCGGAAGGGGTCCTGTGCCGCATTGGTCCGCATTGCAAGGCAGTGCAATTCTCAAGTGGTGCTTACAGGATACGCTGCTTTCCTTTCAACCATTGAAGACCGGCTTTCAGAGCTTCTTGCAGGATTAGTGTCATCAAACGCTGGCTCTGGTTCTACCTCATCATCACAGCAGGAAGAAGGTCTATTATCGATTTACATTAAAATCTTGGAGGCATGCATCAAGGAGAAATGCAGCAAGAGTCAGCAAGCTGGAGAGGCAGATTACCCTCGGATGAATAGCTCTACGACAGGTGCCCCTCTTGCAAGCGATGCTTTCCGTTTTGCCCACCCCTCACTCACTCCAGAGGTGAGTCTGGAGACTCAGGTGCGAGAGACGGAGGAGATTGGACTTCTTTTCTTATGCAACCAACAGCATGCTATCCGAAGAGAAGCTATTCGAATCCTCAAACTAGCAGCTTCCGCCGAGTTGATGATGGAGCAGGCGAACGGATCACCTAATGGTAGCTACGGTGAATCGAACAAAGAGATTGTGCTTCCTGCAAGCGTCTCTGTTCGTCCACGTACCGAAATCACACGAGTTTACCATATCCTCCAGGCTGCTGCCCCTGAGCTCCTGCAGATTGACGAGTATGGTAACGCCCTACCAGAGTGCACTCTGGCCACTCATGAGCTGATCCGTCTTCAGGTTCATCACCAAAAGGGTCAAAGCGAAGTGTTTTCACAGCTGGCTGAGAGCGAGCATGATGTTGATGTGGGTATCTGGCAATACTGCTTCCCACGACTGATCAGCAAGATTTTCAAACACTTCCCTGAAGTTTGCGAACCTTGTCTCGAAATGGTCAGTAAGCGCCTCATGCAAATCTATCCAGCTATTGTAACCACTACCGACGTGGTGCCCAACACCACTCTCGCATCCAAGTTCTCTATCAAGACAACACAAGTAGCTACCGATGAGCTCGTGGAGCAATGGCGGCTTTATCTGGTCTTTGTTTGCTCGACAATGACGAAAATAGACCACCAGACTTCCACTCATCAGGGTCATGGCCGCAAGAAGTCTGCACCTTCGGAGAAAATTACTTGTGCTCGTGATCTTTTCAGGTTGATTCTTCCACTGCTACACAGCGACCGCACAATTATCCGTGAGGCCGTAGTGGATGCTCTTGGCCGCATTAACTCCCACTTATACAAGGCGCTCCTCGAGGACTTGCAGCCTTTCCTTTTCATGGTGCATGAAGAGTTCCGATCCAAGAATGGTATCAAGCCACCATACCAAGGCAAGCGCAATAAGAAGATTGACCGCCTACGTGTTGAGATTGCTCGCATCCTCGCACTTACAGCTCCGTTGCTGAAGAGCCCTTCGCTTGTGCACGATGAGCATATTCTATCGTCGCTGATGGGTTACGTAAAGGAGACACTTTTGTTCCTGCTTGACTCGGAAGTACAGCACGAATGGGAGTATGTCCGCCTTCGTACGCATTTTTGTGGGTTTGTCTCACATCTTCACAATGCCATTTCCGAAGTTGGTGGACCTGAGACGACGATGCCATTCGACCTGCGACTTGCGCTCTTCCGTTTGTTTGAAGACTGGTGCGGTCATGGGCCCAACAGCTTTGCCGGCGACAATCGATCATACTGGTTTGGGATGGATCTCGTCAAGGACGAGGAAACACAGCGATCTGATAAGGCTGCGCTTGAGTTTGCAGCGCTGAGCGCTATGGCTTCACTTTGTGTAAGAATCCGGTGGCAAGATATGGGAACCTGTTTTAATGGTTATTTTAGAATTCCATGCTAACTTCTTTTGAGATGCATTTGTGTTCTATTCCTATATAGCAAGGGCCTATCACTAATCCCTCGTCACAGCCAAAGGTGGATCGCTCACGATCATCCTTCAATATTGTCGACGTTTTCAAGTGGATTGATAGTGTCTTTAGTAGCCCTGACACGAAGCTGCATCCGATTGCTCAGTAAGTGGGTATTTGGTATTAATGCCAGCAATTTTGGTAGTTTTCAGATCAATTGCTTACTGTTGTACTTTTTTATGATTCAACTATATGCTTTACTAGGCGCGCGCTTGAAGCCTTATTGGTGTACAATCAGGATCAAGTACGATTACTGGAGGACGCGATTCACCAGTGCTACACAGGCGATCAAAACCAAAAGTTTACTCAGGGCCACTTTTCAGCACTTGTTGATATCGTTGTACGCATCGAATCTTACCCATGTCATGTACACCAGATGTTGAGTTTGGCCTTGTTCAAATGTGGAGATACAAGCATTCACATTCGTTCGCTTGCTATCAAGCTACTCAAGGTCATTGAAGCACGTTATTTTGCGGATCCCTGTGTAGGCGAATATGAGATCGGAATCATCAATCGCTTGCCCACGATCTATCGTCAAGCACAGTTTGTCCTTTCAGCGCGACTGGCTCAGGACTGTCCCGAGCAGACATACTACCTTCTTTCCGAGACAATGATGCGCTTTAATTCAGTCAGCTTGGCATGGCAAGGAGAGATGCTCCGATACATCACTCCATGGTTAGGCAATGTGGAGTTGCTGGTCGATGATGACGACGAACTGAGTGTGACATCGCTTATGGTATTAACCAACCTATTCTACTTGACGATCAAGTATGGCGATGAGCACGTCAAGGAGATTGAAAATCTGTGGGTCCAACTTGTCGCGGGCGACAATTACTCCAACATTCGGCCAATCATCGTGTTTTTACTTGACCTTGGCTTGGAGAAGCGGGCTCCTGGATTTGTACCTCCGGCTAAGAAGGTCATTGTCTTTTTGGGTCGTACATCTGTTTGCTCGCAAATGGTGCGAGTGCTTGTCAATGAGATATCGCCGAAGGCTATGGTGCCCAAACTGAAGCAGGAGCGCAATGGTCAGCCGGCTAACGCCTCCAGCTTTTATCTTGCTAACTTGGACGAAGTGTTGGATGGGGTTGGCAACCGACCGGCGTTCTCACGAGGTCAGCTTGCTACAGTGCTGTTGGTCGATCTGGCTGTTGAGGCTGGTGCAGAACTGCGGTGCCATCTTCCCCTACTTTTGCAAGCACTCTTCGTGCAGCTGGATCATTACACGGCGTTAATTTGTGACCAGACAAGGTCATTGCTGGTCCATCTCATCCACTCTATCATTATCCGTGAATCGCGCAGTATTGAGATCATTGATAGTTCGACCGAACTAGTCGACTTTTTGAGCTCCAAGGAGGGTAAGCCTTTGTGGGCGTACGATGATATTATCACTTACAACATGCGGGACTCGCCCGAGCTTCAGTCTCTCGTTTTACGAACAGTTCAGCTCTTCGAATCGTCCGAAGAGGATATCAGGCAGCAGTGGGGTGAGACAGCGCTTCAGTGGGCGACGGCCTGTCCAGTACGCCATATAGCCTGTCGATCGTTCCAGATTTTTCGCACGATTGCACCAGGGTTCAACCAGCATATGCTTGCAGACATGCTCGCACGTCTATCGAACACCATTGCTGACAAGAGCCAGGAGATCCAGGCGTTTGCCATGGAAATTTTGGTGTCACTTCAGTCGATCATGGAGCGATTTGATGCAGCAGCGATGATGCAGTTTCCACAGATCTTTTGGGCTGCCATTGCATGTCTTTACACAGGCCACGAGCACGAGTACAATGAAGGCCTCAAGATTATCGAGATGGTACTGAACCGATTAGATGTGATGGATCCTGCAACACTCGAGTTCCTCTTGTCGTACTTCCCACAGCAGTGGGACAGTGCATTTACGGGCATCCAGCCTTTGCTGTTGAAAGGTCTGCGTTCCACTCTGACGGAGCAAGGGTCTCTGAGGCTTTTACGACGTCTCCTGTTTGTGCCTGAGAAAGCATTCATTGACTTGTCTGAGAGCCGAATAATCTTTTTGTTCCTTGGCGTTTTGCCGACGCTGGCCCATGGACTCGAGACCGGCAATGTGACAGAGGATTGCTACCATTGGGCGCGAGATGTTAGTACATTGGCTGAGCGAGATGGATATCAAGGGGTGGTGCACCTGTTGAATGTCTATGCCAAAAAGCTCTTCAGGAACAAGGACGACTTTTGGCGTCAGGTGTCGAACCTTTTGCGCGATCTCTTTGCGCCAGAACTGCAGGCAGAGATCATGGTGTTCCTATTGCGGCTGCTGTACCATAGTCCAGATATTTACAAGCATGCGTCGCTGCGATGCCTCAAGGTGCTGATTCCGTATGTCGATGTAAGCCGACCAGAATGCTACGAGATCGGACCGGAGCTTGTGTTACCTCTTTTGCGGTTGTTACAAACAGATTTCTCTAAAGATGCACTAGAAGTCCTGGACGCAGCCATGAACTTGTCGGAACAGTCTGGGCAAGTATTCAAGATCCGGATCCCGAACGAGGTGCATGGTCAAGGAATCAACTTTGAGGAGTCGTCCAAGGGCGTCTTGGGCTGCGGCATTGGATTAGAGAGGCGATCGACCTTGCTGATGACAGGTAGTGGAGACCCGTGGTCAGCGCCACCTGGCATGCCGTCCATAACATCATCGGCAATAACGGGCTCACCATCTAATAACAACACCAGCAACGGCGCCAACAACGAGGGGACAAGACGCAGTGATCAGCTTTCGCAGTTGGCTCGCTCCAATGTTAATGCAGTGGTGTCAACGTGTGCTGGTACTGGATACTGGGGTACGGATGTCGAACTCCTTGCCGAACAGGAGGGACTGTTGGACTATAATCTTGGAATTGTTCAGCCTCACCCAATGATGGATATGGTAGATATGGCTGATGGCATGTCAACCAGTGTTGCGAGCCAGATCTATGGTCGCAGCTTGTATGGTGTTGATGTGGATGACATGGAGGGGCACGACCAGTATGACCATTTGATGTCAGCACTGGATGACTTGACTGAACACTTTGCAGAATCAGCTCGGCAAGGCGATCACTTCCGGAAGCGTGAGAGTCTGATGGCACCTTCATACCATCATCAACAACACCTTGTGAGCGATCAGCGAGGACTTGGACTCGACATACTTAACTCGACAAGTGGGGAAGGCGAAGTCAATGCTGAAGAGTTGCCATCTACTGCTAAGGCGCAAGGAAGAGGAGGGGATTACTCAGCATCACACGAGACTGCCGCGTTTGAGACAGAAGCCACTAATCGATTTGGTGGCAGCGGACACGGTGACCTTCTGCCAAGTAGGAGTTTCCGCCGTGGCCACCATCGAGGACGGTCACATGGCAGCAAAGGGAGCCGCGAGGAGTTTGGACAGGCACTCTACTCACTTTCGCAGCACGGGCGGATTACCGAAGACGAGGAAGAGGATACAGCCTTGATGGCGGCCGAAATACTCAATAAGAGCCTGTCGATCAACCGATCATTTTCTTCGATCCGATCTTCGTTCTTGATGGACCCGTCCAATAGTGTAGACAAGCCTCCTGGATCCGAAGCTGAAGCTGCTAATCTATCAGCTGATGCCACAGCAACTTCCGCTACCCTACCAACAACCCCGACAACCACGGCCGCGGCCGCGGCATTAGTAGCAGCTGCAGCAGCTACCACGGAGGAAGGAGATCGGAGAAGATCCTCGGATGGCGTTGTCAGCATGCCGGCCACCCCACAAACCTCGTATGGACGACCTGGTAGTGGGGGGTTGACGAGCTCAAAGTCTGCGGTTTCCTTGTCGAGACTGAGTGGGCGGCCCAAGATTCCTAAGCGAGTGAGCTCCATGTCATCGATGACGCTTGATAGCATTGGCCGTGATACGAGGAGGACGCATATATCTGGCCAGATGTCTTCAGCATCAACATCCTTCTCTGCGGGTGGGGGCGGCGTCGGGGACAGTATCACTCCTCACCATCGTGCTGCCAATAGTACAGATAGCAGCAGTACGTACTCTGGTACAGGAGGAGTAGGAGGCACCAAGGATGGCGGTAATGGTATGAGTCCTATGTTGCCATCGTCTGTAGGGTCGAGAGGTGGAGCTCCATGGGTTGGCACCAGCATCGACGATCTGTTGCTGTCATCGTCTGATGACGAGGACGATGACGACGAGACGACGGAGAGCGATTACAGCGAAGGAGTAGACGGGGATACCGAAGCATACCACACTGGTCAATATGAGGACGTACGGATGCGACAGCTCAGTCTTAGTGGAGGGAATGTCGTCATTGGCGGTGGCAGTAGCATGAACAATGAGATGTTTGGTCGGCTTAGTATGGATAGTAGCCGGAGCCAGCGATCGGCGTCGGGACATGTACGCGGTGGAACGGTGGCTATAGTAGCACTAGTGGGCAGCGTCCACGTGTGAGTTCATCAGGATCTGGGTCGGTGTCAGGCATGCGGTTCAGTGGCACCAACAGCGGTGGTGGCGGTGGTAGCAGTAGTGGTGGAGGAAGCCATTCATCGCCCGGTTCACGACCGGCATCACGGCTATCCTCGCGCGCAGGATCTGTGCAAGGATCACCTAGCTACTTGCAGCAGCAGTCTCAGCAACAGCGGTCGTCACCCCAGTACTACACACATGTACAAAAATACTAGGTACACAGAGCAATTCTCAATGTACAACATGAAACCTGTTAACCATTCTCGCTATTTCTGATTTGGATTCTGTTTAAATCCGACTGGAGGACAGACAGACTTTTTTCTTTTTGAAGACTGGGTATTTCCTTTTTTCCAGGTCCCATTGAGTTTACATTCTTGTTCCTTTTGCTCTTCGATCGTTCCTTCGCAGACATTCCCTTCGTACTGCGCTTGACAGTTGTTCACCCTGTCTTCATTACCCTACTTTCGAATTAAAGTCTTCTTCTCCTCTTCTTTCCTGCATTCTTCTGCATCGAGCCTCCTTCTAAGTTCCACCCGTGTTAATTGTCGTTGAACGTGAGTGACAGAAGGACCCTTCACAGCTGTTGGTCGGCATTTTGACAGAGGTGCATGCATCGTAACTAACCGAACCCGACATTGTCCCCTTTGTATTGAATCAACCTCAGGCAGCCACAATACCCTACCACCCTTCCCCTTCAACTTCTCCACCACCCCCTCCTTCCTTCACGCGCTTCCTGCAGTGTTGTTGGAGAGGAAGTGTTTCTCCCGCCCTTCCTCCTTTCTCCTCCCCCTGTTCTGCTCCCCTTCTCCTTCTATACACTCTTTAGTTTGTTCGCTGGCTAGTTCGCTTCCTCCTCTTTCCTCCTTCCTCCTCCCTCCTTCCACAAACGTGGGAATGAGCATTCCTTCGAACGCTACTGCTCGGACCTCTTCACAACTTGTGCATTGATCTTTACTCCCTTTTTGTCTTGTTGGTGAGGTAAAGAAACCACTTTCCCGACATGTAGAATCCTCTCCTGTGTTCTGATGTAGCGCCTGCCACCACATTTCTGACAGCTTCTTGTTCTCCTTTTTTAATGGTTTACTTCATCCAGTTCAGAATCTGCCTGCAGACACAGCTAAACCACACCTCCGTTCATTACACCCCTTCTCTTGCTCCTTCGCATCATTTCAGCTACGGTGACCCGACCTCACACACCACTGAGGTGAAGAGCAATGGCAGCTCTAGTTAGCAGTAAATCTCTGGACAGCACCCTTCCGATGCATGAGGAAAGCAGCGACCAACCTGGTGAGAACGATGTGGCCTTGAACACTTCACCAGTCAAACAATTTACATCCGAGAACTCTCAGCAGCAAGTTGAGGCAGAGGGCATGCTTGCAATTCCCAGTCGGAGCGGTGATCATCTCTATCGACGGCGATCCATGCAACAGGAGAAGAATGCTGGCCGAGGGCCTGCACCACTTACATTAGCTAATGGGCGCCTTCGTCGCACCATTCCCATGGAAATGCAACTTGGTTCATCGACCACGTTAGGCAATGCCACCACCACTGTTGGCCAGCAGGCAGCTGGAGCAGCTGTCCCACTACCTCTGGCGAGTCCGGTTACTATCACTGCCGCTTCGCTGACGGCACTCAGCCTTTCGTCAGGAGGTCAGTCCGAACCGCCTTCTCCACGGACGCCCACGACGACAGGCGGGTTTGGGGGCAGTAGCAGCACGGCAACTATGTCGTCCTCGCCCTTTTCGACGCCGTCGTCGCGGCCCCTGTCGTTGATCTCGTCTGTTTCAGTTTCGACATTATCTGTACCGAGAAACAGCTTCCACCCGTCTTCGTCGTCCTCTGCAACAACAGCAGCAGCAGCAGCAGCAGTTTTGTCCAAAACACCAATGCCTCCAGCAACCGATACTTTGGCAAGTTCAGGCACACCATTTGACGAACCAAAGTCAGTCACATCGCCACGCGAGCAAAACAGTCCTCGAGCACCCTCTTCGTCGTCCTCTTCGTCCTCCTCCCCACCTGTGGAGGCTCTCTTGTGCCACCCTCCACAAAAGACTGCAGGCATGCGTCCTGCACGTCGGCAGACTATCCAGTCTGACTACCGCTATGCACCCCAAGGCAGTATTGCAGCAGCTGCAACAACAAAAAACGGTGCTGGCACTGGTGGTACAAGGAGAGCCCGTGGCCATTCCCGCCAGACAGGTTCGGATGCCGGACTTGGGGCAAGGGGAGGAGCTCTATCTGACTCTGAAACATTCGGATCGACCACTGCTAGTGCCGGAGAAGACCAGAAAGTCGGCTCAGGAGGGCCCGATAACACCACTAGTGGTAACAGCAGCCACACTGCCGCAGCTACTACTACTACCACCGCCAACGCTGCAGCTACTACTTCAACTACTACCAAGTCGAACGTCTCTGCCCAGCTTCGTGTCAACCTCTACAGTCTAGTCTCTCGTGGCTATCTGCCAGCTAATATCACCGTGGCGTTCCGTGAGCATAGTGCCACCATTACTCCGCATGGTACCCTGGTGCCGATCATTAACCACCACCACAGCCAACAGGACGATGATAAAGAAGGCACCGCTTCGTCCATATACCCTTGGCTGCAACAAGAATACGAAACACCGAGTGCTTGGGCGACGGCCATGGTCAAAGGCGCTAGAACAGGCAAAGTCGCCGTCAATGGGTGGTCGGCCATTAAGGTGCCACTTCACCAGGATCCAAACCTTGTCAGGATGTACGGCGGTAGTGGTCAGGGTGGCCAAAGCATCCAAGAGGTATCACTTGATGTACTGCGTAAGAAGTTTTTGGCCGATCTGGCCAGTAGTGGTGAAGACATGGGAGATCATGTCGCTGGCATAGCTGGCAGCCCAACTGCCACAGCAGGAGCGTCATCCAAGTCAGCATCGAGCTCACTTTCCAAGGCAAGTGCGCGACAGATCGCCAAGGAGCTGGCGATGGATGGCAGGAAACGCAAGCGACAGATTGGGAAAGGTGGAGGGGCAGGAGCATCGGGAACAGGAGCAACAACAGCAGATGCCAATGGCCTCTGGATTCTGACAAACAAATTGGATTCATTGGCAGGACAACGTCAGAAGCATCACAGCAACAACCCCAATCACACGCGGGAACAAGGAGGACGTGTTCGTGGAGGCGACTCACGACGACCTAATAAGCGCTCGATGCCAGATTATGTTTTGCAGGACGAGGATTCTGCGGAGGATCGGCAATCACGGCTTGAGGCTGCGGGCACATTATTTGCGATGCAGGACCACTTTGTGTCTTATCGGGGGGAGGCTGGATACGGATACAAAGGATATTCAGCGACTCCTCGATCGACTGATAAGGGCGCATCACCAGCAGCAGGAGGCCTTGGAATGCGGACTTTGTCTCATCGTCGGATCGAGCTTCAGTCTGTCATCAAATACTTTCAGGCTCGTGAGGCCAAGAGGGCCTCTGCAGCAGCTTCTGCGGCGGTTCCCTCCATCTCTGTCAGGCGTGTAACGCCTTTGACACTTTCAACACGACGCTCTCGAGACGTTTGCGTCGTCTGCAAAAAGTCGTGCCACCCCTCTAACAACTGTCCAGCTACTACAGGCATCTCCACTGCAGATGCTGTCGAAGGAACGTCGATGGAGATTTGCAAGCCCGATCACCAGTCGTCAGCCTCGACAAGCGGGGATAAGGAATGTAGCAAATGCCATACGCCTGCACATGCAGAGTGCATTGCCTCCCTTCCAGTGCTTAGCGATCCAGAGAAATGGCTATGTCCTCGGTGTATTCATTGCACTATCTGTGAGCGTGGTCTATTAGAGCGGCCTCCCAATAAGGCCAGCCATAGTGATTTGAAGATGACCATTCTGAGTTGCAGTGAATGTCCAGTGGGAGTCCACCTGGAGTGCCAACTGGAAGTGGAGCCATCTCTCAAAGCATTTGTCACTGCAGGATCGACATGCGAGACATTGCCTAGGGACTTTGAATGGAAGTGTACATCGTGCCGGACCTGCGTCGAATGTGGTTATTCGTGCAAGAACGGAGCAGCGACGTCAGTACGGCCCAAGATTGAACGAAAGCAAGAAGGAACACCGAGCTCACCGGATCCCATCAAACGGTCAATTGAAGGCGATGGAGAGGATATGGAGATGATGGATGCAGATGTTGCTGATGACAATGGTCAATCCAAAGGAGATCAGGGCGATAAGAAAAAGCAGGTGCTGATTGATGGATGGACGAATGCGTATGCGATCTGTCCAAACTGCGCACGGCTGTTTGAGATGGGTAACATTTGCCCTCTTTGTTGTCGCCTATACCCAGAAGACGACTACGACACCCCAATGGTGTTTTGTGACGGTTGTTCGTACTGGGTGCATGTTGCCTGTGACTCTGGACTTGCAGGTAACGATTATGAAGAACTGGGCAAGGATTCGAAGCAGTATTTTTGTCCATCGTGCAATCCGACGCCCATGCCATCGCCAGCGCTCTCAACGTCCTCTTCTTCTTCGTCGTCGGCGTACTTGCCACCCGGTAGTGGTGGACGGTATGGCCATCCTCCTCTGCCTTCTGGCCGAGGGAGCCTGCAAGAGTGGAGCCGAGGGGGAGGTGGCAGCGCCGCAATGCAACAATCGCGTTATGGCCCGCAGCACAAACGCGATGACATTTTTGATCTTATCATGGCGGCCAAGGAGATTTCCGATTCCGAATCACGGGCTCAATCACCATCGATGATGGATGTTGATGGCTCAACAGCGGCAGCAGCAGCAGCAGCAGCAGCAGCCACCTCCACCACAGGCGATATTGATTCATCGGCAGAAGTTCAGGCTGCGGAAGCGTTATTGACGATTTTCAGTGGGTCTAACACACCAGTATGCTCAACTCCCTATGCATCGTATCCACCGTCGCCATACGAGCCGCATTTTAACCATTTTGGGTCTCGGCCATCAGGATACCCTCCCGTAGAGAGCTCAATGCCTATATCGTCACCGTACCACCAACAGGATGCGTTGTACAGGTGTGGGGATTGTCCAGACGGCATGCATTGCAGCCATTACCACCCCTATCGCCAGCCCCAGGCACAGCAACAGCAGCCTTCGACTCAACCACTACTACCACTGCCACAGCAACAGCAGCCACAGGTGTATGCGTCGCCTCGAACTCCTTACAACACCCATATAAATGACGATTATTTCAGTGGCCAGCATCGTCCATCGAAACGTATTTCGTACCAGCATATTGGGCAGGAACTCAATCATGGCACGTTATTTGAGTCATCGTCATCATCATCATCGACGACACCTTCGTCAATGCAGTATTACCCATCGTCGTCTGTGAAGCGGGACGATTCTGGATATGAACACCACCATCATCACCACCACCACCAACACCCCAGTCACCACCATCCTTCACATGGGTACACCGCGGCGTATCAGCATCACCCTAGTCATCACCACTCTTACCAGGGATATACTTCGAGTTCGAGCCGAGCGGGCTCATCCACTGCGACAACGCCAATAACGCCATATAGCGCAACAACACCAGGAGGAGGAGGACAGAGCCAATCCATGGCCAACATGTACAGGCCTATTCAACCCAATGGTGGACCCGGTGCGGCTGCTATCCAGGCGAGTGATTTGGCTATGAAGAAGGCTACTGGAGCAGTAGTCTCCGAGGAGCATCTGCCAAAGATGGAGCCAGGGAATAATGAGATGAAGTGCGAGGATGTGAATGATGTATGTGCACTTTGCCGGACAAAGTGGTCGACGTTGTCAACATGCAAGGAGTCAGGAGCTTCAGATATCCTGATCACATTGAAAATTGGCGAAACGTCCCAAATTCAGCAAGACAAGGACATGGACAAAGAGGAGGAGGAGAAGAAGAGTAACTCCGAAGAAGGGTCTCCAAAACAGAAATCTTGGAAGGTTCATCGCGAGTGTGCTTTATGGGCGACTGGTGTTTTGTATGACCAGGAAACTGACCAATTCGCAAACGCAGCCTCGGTGGTTGATCTTTGTCAAACAGCGGTACGTTTTCTTGTTAGTTTTCTGATAATATTCTTTTACCAAACTTCATCACCTTCATTTCCTGACTGACTATTTTTTTTTCTGTCCAACTTCAAACGAATAGATCTGCAGCTCTTGTGGTAAGCCAGGAGCATCGATCCGGTGCAAGGCATCAACAACATCGGATCGGGATGATCGATCATATGCGTGTGCAGCCATCTTCCACTATCCATGTGTAACGCGCACGGCGGCATTGTCGACCAGTGTTTCAACTCATGCAGTTGTTGTTGACGAACATGAACGATCAATCCTGTGCCGTATGCATTATCGGGAGGTGTCGACCCTCAACGACTTGCGAGCAGCAGCAGCAGCTCTTAAAACTTCTAATGGAACTTCATTGTCGAACGTATAGTTTTCCCCCCTACCGTTTCCTTGTTGACTTTCATCGTTTTTTTCGTTTTTCTAGTTTAGCATTGATTTTTGTGCTTATACCCCTTTCGTTGTTTATTTTGTGCAATTACAGGATGTTTTTTCTTTTTATTCCAAGACAGGAATGCAGTCAGGTGTCTGGCATTAAAAAAAAGAATACAGAGTGAATCTTGATGTTGATGAAAATAGAACAGCAAATTTGTGGCCATGCGAGAGCCATCTTTTTATAGACCTGGAAAGGAGACAGCTGTTGGTCTACGACCATGTCATAAACTCAATGCAGCCTCCCGCTTTAAGAAACCTGGTGCTTGATAACGCAATCATTCGACAAAAGCAATGTCTTTGTATCGTCCGTGCATTAGAGTGTGAAATAAGGAGCAAATGCATATCCGGAAAAAAACAAAACGATTCTGTACAATTCTTTTTCTTTGTTTCTATATCTACTCTTTTTTTTTTTTAAAAAAAAGGTAACAAAGGGTAGTGGTGTTGTGGGAGGAGGGAAAAAAGGGGGCTTATGGATTCATACGAAGGTCAATAGGATTCTCCATTTCCTGCAAAGCAGAAACAAGAGCCTTGAAGAGACGTTTCCATTCGAGCGGGTCTCCGCGACTCTTGACAAACATGACGAGTTGTAGATCTTCACCGTATGAAGCGAGCTTGACTTCGCCCGTCAAGAAGCACTTGCGTTGATCAGTGGTGGAGATGGCGATCTTTTGAAGCTGGAGGTGCATCGTATGTGGGATCAAATTGTCCATCATGGCAGACTCGAGGGCATCGAGGATCGCCATCGGTGATGAGGACGAGAAGAAGCGCGTGAGACGCTCTGATGAAAACACTTCGTAGATCGTTGTTTCATTCAACTGTGTCGGCTGTTGTGACAACTCAATCACTTCATCCTGCCATGAGATGCCGATACGTGTACCCAGCGAACTGTCGGACGCACGCTCATTGTTGCGCGCCGGTTGTGAGGCAAAGTACCGGTAATCCTTGGCAGGTGCCAACTCAGATGCCTCGTCGTCATTTGCTCCGCCGCCACCACCGCCTCCTCCAATCTGTACCGGTTGTGAATATGCGACACTATTCATGTTAAAAGATCCAAGTGGGAGGATTTCAGAGCTGGCGTTAGATCCATTGTCAAATACAAAAAGCGAAACTCCATCACCAAAAAAAAACGAAATCAGTAAAAATAACATACACTGGAGAGCAGGTCTCGATATTCTCCATCAGCCTGGAAGCGAGCATAGCAGGGTCGTTGCAGACACCATTGGTCATCAAATCATTTCTGCGGTTGTACCATTCATCCTTGAGAATGTGTCGTATTGTGTATCGCTTGCCAGCATTGATGCTCATCATGCCCCTCAGTAGTTCTATTAGTCGATGGGTCCAAGACAAAACAACAGATAAAAAACAATGTTAGTTGACAACTTATATAAGGAAACAGCGAGTGTGATGACTTCAAAGTCCACAGAAAGTATCCGTGTTGAGCGGAAGGAAGTGGGAGTGATATAAGTGAAAACAAAATAAAGCTTACTCTTGACAGGCTTGTGTAGCCGATCCCATGGCTCAAAGTCCAGTTCCTTGCTCTTTTGATATCTATCAAATTCTTCACTTGTTGAAGCTGGCAATTCCCACGGTGTATCTATTATTTGGGGTAAGATAGAAGGTTAAAGGGTGAGTTTCCTTCGTTACACGCTTTGCTTCAAATATCATGAAAGCTACGAATAGTAAAGCAAGAGACGTACTGCCAATAAGCATGACATAGAGGATGACTCCGCAAGACCAAATATCAACAGCATCGCCATGGTATTCTTCTTGAAGGACCTGTGTGAAGAAAAGGTAAAGGAGCCAAAATCCAACATGAGTTATGGGTTGCACAAGAAAAACAAAGTATTGGCCGAAAAATTTTGGTGGCAACCTGCATCGATTTTTTTTCCATCCCCTTTTCCTCTCTCCACAAACGATTTCATTACCTCTGGTGCAACATAGGGTGCACTTCCACAAGGAGAGTCCAAGACTCTGTTCCTGCCCTGATGCTTGAATACGGTAGCCAGTCCAAAATCAGAGATCTTGAGCGTACCAGACCCATCCAGTAAGATGTTTTCTGGCTTGAGGTCACGATGGCTTACGCCCTTGCCATGCATGTAGTTCTGTGTTAGGATCAAAAGAAGATGGAGAGATGTTCAAGATAGATGGGTTGGTTAGCCCTTTGTACGCTATCTTTCACTCTCATTCTCCGTGTTTTTTTTCGCTTTTCAGCCATGCAGTATATCATTTACGAGCACACATACCACACCAGCAATCAGTTGGACAAAATAGAGGTGAGCAAGATCCTCATCTATGCCGATATCGGGTTCTATAATGGAAATCAGGTTCCACAAGACATCACTTTCCAGTTAGTCAACTCTGCTCTCTTGAGTGAGGAAAGAAAAGAGGTGAACTAGATATAATACCGTTGCTGGCCTACCAATCTTATCAAAGAGTTCTCCTCCAGCTGCATATTCGACAAAGAAATAGACGCACTCGGGCTCTTCACGCGATTCGAGAAAGCGGGAGATGTTACGGTGGCGTAACCCTCGATGAATGGTGAGTTCCTTTTGTACTGTTTTGGCAATCCCTGCGTTTGGTGACTCTTTTGGGATAATCTTGACAGCTGCTTTTGCACCTGTTGTTTTATGCGTAGCCAATCGTACTCTGCATTGTACCAAAGAGGGTAAGAACGAGAAACGAAGAGGTTGGTGGCGGCATAAGACAAAGAAAAAAGCGAAAGAGGAAGAAAAAGAAAACAAGAACAAAGATGGTTGGGGTTAAGCTGAAATACCACTGTGTCCCTGAGTAGCAACAGTTGTGGTGTGAACTAAATGAGTGAAGTTGAGAAAGCAAGAGAGTTTGTGTTTACAATGCATAAGATCCGATGCCGATGGTTTCGCCAAGCTGGTAAGGCCCGACCTCCTCGATGAGCTGGGTGGCAGTCTGGGACTGCTCGGGGAGGGATGGTGCAGAGAGATGCTTTTGCATGGAGGGGAATGCGGAGGTGGATGAATGCTAAAGCGAGATTATGGCGGGAGGGCCTCTCAACTGTCTCTGACTGTCAGGCAGTCAGCGCGTTAGTCGGGGGAAGGGGGTCGAGAGTAGAGTGAGCGACACAGCCTACGCCACGAAAAAAAGATTGGACCACAAAGAAAGTCACAAAGGGCGATGAGAACGGGCCACCTGTTACCCAATTTCTTTTTTTCACACACTTCAACCATCCTTCCCCACATTCTCTTTGCACACACAACGACACACACAACTACACACACACATCCGCCTTCTCTTGCTATCCTTTGACTTTTGCCTCTGTATTACCCTCTTCTATCTTGTTGTTCCTATCAATAGCCTTTCCTTCTCCATTTTTTCGCTTTTCTGTCTGAAGAATCACCGCAACTCTCCTTGGTCATTCGGCCTTGTATGACAACCCAGCACTTTTCCCTACAATGGAAACTATCTATGGGATCCAGGCAAGTTTTTCTCTTCCCTTCATCTTTTTCTTTTGCATCTCGCCTACTGTCCTTCTCGCTCTTTGCTTTCTCTCCTTACCGTAAATGCCAAAAAAAGAAACATCAAAAACAACAGCGAAAAAAAACCTCATGGAGCGTTGAGCATGACGCTTTATGGGAATGTTACCTGCTGGTGGACCATGCCCTCATTCGTTTTGTGGTTTCCTTCCTTTCGTTTCCCCTTCAGTACCAACACAAGACAGGCTCGTCCGTGTCTCTCTTTTCTTTGGTATACCATTTGGAGTAGTATCCGATCTGCTCTACTCTACCCTGTTCGCTTTTGCTCTGTCACCATCCCTTGGCAGCAGGAATAGGGTGTATGTCTATCTCTCCTCGCCTACTCGGTGGGATCTCTCCTTCTACTTTGGATTGGCCTACGCCATCGAGGCCACATCCCTTGCTTTGCTATAACAAAACATGCATAGCCTCCTCTGTCTCTCTTCTCATCTTTTCCCCTCTCCAATTTCGATCTCTCCTTCTCCGCATATCGAACATGTGTATCTATAATTTGTTTCAATGTCTCAGTATCCCGACCTATCTGACCACCAGCCTTACCCCTCATCTTCTTCTTCCTCCTCATCTACTCCAAACTCCCACCCATATCTTCACATCAGGTCGATACCGAAACGCTTCGAGAGGAGCATCAAAAGAAACTACAGCGTCTCAGGGAACACAAGTCCGAGCCATCGACGGCAAGTTCCGCTTTGAAGCAACCTTATCATGACACTAGCAAAACTAGCAATGCCACTACCACAACTAGTAATAGCGCCAAACGACCTGGAACACTCACACGCTCCACGTCGACTTCGGCTTTGGCTTCGACTGTGGCCTCGACAAACAAGACGTCACACCCGGACGGCGCCATGAAGCACCCTCCCTTACCCACCAGCTCTTTCAAAACTAGCACTGGTCGTGAGAACAAAAGTCTCGCCAGCTCGCCAACCCTTCGACCCGTGGGAGGGGGTTCGGACCCAACCCTGCATCCTCTGGCGTTACCATCGTCGGCGCTGTCACCCTTGTCACCCTTGGACGCTGCCACCCCGGCTGACTCACCCGTCACACGGCCACTGTTGGCCGCTGTCGCTGCGGCTGGCAGTCATCATCCTTATGCGCCTTCATCCACAGCCAGCACGTCCGCGTTATTGAACGCTACTGCTGCAGCCCATTCACCAGCACTACTAGGCAAACATCTGTACGATGTCGAACACCGCCTCCCAGGCTCTGTACCGTGGCTGTCCCTACCTGGCGCCGTCGGCACGCCAACGCCAACAGGACCACATTCACAACACCCCCCTCCAGTCATTACAACAACAGAGTGTTCAAAGGCAAACTCCTCAGGAGACAGTAGTGCAGCAACAGGACTTCCTGGCAAGACAGCACCCGACAAAGGAGGGCGACGTCGATCCGACGGCGGCCATATGGGAGCCTTCTCCAGTAACCAAATGGCGCCAAACCAAAGTTCACAACACCCGCATAGCACAGCCACCCCGACGAGCCTGCTTGCTGCTGCCACAGCCGCTGCCGCGGCTGCAGCTGCAGCGGCAGGACGTCCAGCTAAGATTTCGACACCGTTACCGCACCACCACCACCTGATTCACCATCAGGATCTGGCAGTCATGAGTCCTGTCATGGGAAGTGGACAAAGTATTCCTAGCGGAGAGAGCAATGCTGTTGCGGCTCGAACAGGATCGCCCATGGCGACAGCGTTTGGTGATGCTGTTCACCTGCCCCCTTTCTTGCGAACGTCGCGCGCGGGTGCTGAGGCACTTCAGACAATGGAGCGCTCATTTTCGAATCCTGGATATGGCGCGGGTGGAAATGGGACACGCGGCGGTGGCAACGGCTTGGTTCATACAGCGCCTGTGTCACCCTTCTTGCTGCCAAAGGTTACCTCGCATGATGTCCATCAACTTGAACGCACGTCATCTGGAGCAGGATTCGCAGGAGGGGGGCACAGTCACAGCCACCACCAGCATTTGCCCTTGCATGGATCGAGCAAGCTCGCTGGCGGTAGTTCTTCTTCTGCTGCTGCTCATGGCATAGACACCGTGACATCCTCACATGGGATGGCGGGGGCAAGCGTGGCCGCGCCCACGACTGCTACTCCGACCACAGCTGCCTCAGTTGTCGCTGCTGTTGCAGCGGTGGGGCAAAGTCCATCGACGTTTTTCCGAAGTGGTACACCTCTGGCGAATTTATCACTGCCGCATCTAACGTCGCCTCCAAAGCTTCATCCATCATTTGGTACGACAGGAGCAGGACACAGTGGCACATCACCTTCAACAGTAGGATCGTCTGGATCGGTGTTCAACCCGTATTTCGATATACACCCTTTCGATCATTCCACAGCCGATACACATACTCAAGCGCCACCGCCTAGTGGAGCGTCCAAAGCTTGACAACATTTCCTTCTTTCACCCCCCTCCTTTTTTCTTTCTCTTTGTTGTTTTGCGAGAGAAGGGAAAAATAACGACTTGTGTATACTCCAACCTCCTCCGAATTTCTTCACCTCATTGTTGTAAATTCTTTCCGCACATCAACTTCCCTGCCCAATGTTATTTTTTGTTTTCAGCTTTGCTTATTTTTGGGTCCAATAAAAAAATACACTGGGATTCAACCAAAGAAAATACACACACTTGAGATTATAAAAAAATTGGAGGACAACAAAGCACACAAATTTGGTTATTCTCATTGTTATTTTACAGGCAATTTGTTATTTACACGAGTAGATAGCCTATAGGCGTATGCGCGTGTTCTTTTTTTGTTTTCATTAAGGTGATGACAAGAATGCAAAGCTAAAAAAAGCGAATTCTTTTTTCCGGGCTGAGGGAGGGCTCTATCGCAAGGGTGTGAGAGAGACAGACAGACAGAGAGAGAGAATAGAGAAAGAGACCGAGGGAGGATCGAGACTGATAGAGTGTTTGACGAAAAAAAGGGTATCACTCGCTCTCCTACGGTACATCCCCTTCTCTCTTCATTTTTTTTTGAAAGGAAGAGGATTTGCGTTCTTGCATTGAACGTCGTAGCGCTCCTGTTTCTTTCTTTCTTTCTTTTTTTTTTATCTTACAGCGCGATGGAGAGTCTCTTGATCGGCGGAAGCTGTGGGGCGTCAGACACTGTCGACAGTGTTGATGATGTTGGTGGCGTGGTAATGGCAGTGGAAGTAGAGCAAAGCGGTGTAGATGATGTTGACGAGCAAGTGCTGACCACCACCTCTTCTTTATCTCCACCGACCACTGTGGTTGTTGTTGCTGTAGTAGTAGTTGTTGTTGCCGTTGCTGTCTGCATCAGCTGTCGCTCCTCCGTCTCAAAGAAAAACTCGCCCAGCAGCAAAGGGGGCTTGTCCTGCTGTTGGCTTGTCGTTGCGTGCTTGCTATCTATCGAGTTTCTGGCTGATCCCTCCTTGGACGACCCCTTGCTTCCTCCTGTCATTGCTTCAGCCTTCGAAGATGGCTTGGACGAATCAAAGGGCATCGCCGATTCTGTCGCCGTCGTTACCGACATGGTTGTCGTTGTCACTGCTATTGCTGGTGATTGCGCAGTGATGGCGGGTGAAAATGGTGGTGTTTTGGGTGCACTACCAGCGGCAGCAGCAGCGGCAGCAAGTGCTTGTGTCAGGCCACTGACGGCTCCTCCCGCGGCAGTCGTAGGGCCATTGTCCACCACATTGGCTGTTGTGGTCACCACTGTCGCCATCGATCCGCCCATCATAACTGGAACCGCTGTTGCAGTGCTCACAACAGCCGTCTCGAGATCATCTTGAACGCCATTCTTCTTTTGTCCATCCTCATCCTCATCGTCATCGTCGTCGTTATCCTTGTTTCCTTTATCGGCTGCTGCGGCAGCGGCCGCCTCTGCTAGAAGCATTGATTTCATCAAACGTGCCTCTTCATCTTCTGCTGAGCCAAATGCAATTGCTGCGGGTGAAGCAGCCGACGAAGTCATGGGCGACGAGGTGGTGGTGGTGCTGATCGAGATGGGCATGAGCGGTTGCTGGTGCTGCTGCATCATCAGTTGTTGTTGTTGCTGCTGCTGTTGGTACTGCTGGTGGAGACTGCCCGATGACGGTGTGGCAGACCTGATCAGCTCCGGATGGGTATAGAGGTCTCGTGCTGGAGGGAGCGAGGACGCCATCAATGGTGGTGGTGCTGTTGGTGCATTCGTGATGGTCATGGCAGGCACTCCGCCCAAGATAAAGAGCGGCTGAGCACGTGGTTTGGTCGCCTCCGGTCCTACGAGTGGTACGACTTCTTCCCCAGCTTCCTCATCCAGCTCTTGTTTGCTGCCTGCTGCCGCCTGTGCATTGACAATCTCGGCCGCATATGCTTCGGCGGGTGTCGACAGTGACGATGAAGCGCCTCCATCAGTCATCGCCGAGCCGTCACCACTGTCCGTGCTTGCATCATCAACAAAGCCATACTCAAAGTCCTGCAACAGTCCGCCCCAGACAATCTTGAGTCCCTTCTCACGGCTCTCAGGTGTATCGGCTGCATCATAGAATCCACCGAGCAGGGCCTTAAAGAGGACACTTCCGATTGACAGAGTTGGCGCAAAGACAACGCCGAGGTTCGAGATTGACATCTTGGTCTTGTGTGCATGGTTGGCAATCCGTGAGAGATGGTGGCACAAGAAGCTCAGCACCACATAGTTGTTCCGTGGTAGCCGTATCAGAATTCCGCGGAGTGTGTGGCAGATGTGCCGATCTGTTGTCAAGATCGATTGGATTTGCTCCAAAATTACGGCCGGTAGTAAAGGCGATGGTACTGGTGTTGGTGTACATATTTCATTATCAAATACATTGGAGTAGAATGCGAAAATATTGGAGTCAGTACCTTTTTTTTGGCAAGCCCATGCAGACTCAAAAAATAAAAGAAATGGATCGGGGCACTCGCAGAGGAGAAAATAAAGTGTCCCGTTATAGAACAAGAAAGAAAGAGACATGCATTGGTCCAGTGACCAGGGGAGTGGGAGAAAGGAGGAATTAAAGAGGAAAGAAAAGTGTAAAAGATATGATGGCGGTGGTGCGTGAGACGGGTAACAAGCTGGTTATTGCATGGTGGTGTAAATGATTAATGTTTTAAATGGTTTCTCTTTCCTGTCGCCCTCATTTATCTCTCCTTGTGCCAGTTACTGCCGGTTTTCCATTCCTCCATATTGATGGCGAAAACACAGCTACAAAAGGGATGACGGTGTAGAAAAAAAAACAACAACAATAGAGCCAAGCGGAAATAGAATATAACACAGAAAAAAAGGAGGTTTGGTCGTCAAGATAGAACACGAAATGCAATCTATCCCCCCCTGTGCTTCGATGGTGTAGCAACTTACATTCACGAAGGTAAAGCTTCAGAAGGGTCGCAATGTCATTTGGATCCAGGTGATCCATCGCAAGCAAGTTGTGGTCAGCCCCTGTGTCAAATAGGCGCTTGAGCTTCTGCACGCTGGCATGGCTTCCAGGCACTCTAAAACAAAGAAAGTATATGCCATGTATAAGTATAAATAAACAAATGTACATACACACATTACGAACAGCATGTGCATTGGCATCGGGGTGAAGAGAAGAGAGCACACGCACAGCCGCATGCGAGGCATTGCAGTTTTTTTTTGGTGGACATTATGTTACTATGGGGTCCATGCACGTCATCGAAAGTGTTTTCCCCTCCCTCCCTCCCCCCAAGTCGTTCCATCATCCTACGTCTAAAACGCTTTGCATTTCGTTTTTGTTTTGAAGGTGGGTAGAAGGGGGGGTGACGCGTTGTTTTAATTCACGCTTTCTTAATGCTTACCGATATAGGCCAACCTCATCCACGCCTTTAGCCTCCAAGAATTCTGCGCAACGATAGAGGATGGCGGGCACCATGGGCGTGCCGGGTATATGAGAGCGTCGGATAGCATCCTCGAGACTGGCGCCGAAGATGGGAAGGCCAGCATCTGCTGCTGTACCTTTGCCAAAGGTAGGCTCCGAATCTATTTTTTATATCAAGAAAGGTGAGAATAGCATTGATACCCCCCACATGAAGAATGTTAGAGATTGATTCTGAAAGTGTTTTTACTCAAAAGGAGGACTATGCCCAAGCATTATAAGAGAGGGATTTGCCGAGGAGACACAAATGGATGTGATGGAGGGAGGGATGAGGGGAGGAGAGACTCATTGACCTCTTGTTTCTTTTTTCCTCTGCTCTCTGAATTATCCCCTCCTCTCCTGTTTCCCTTCGTCCTTGCATTTCGCATGAAGAAGAAGAAGAAGAGGCCCTATTGTTTGGGTGATGCACAATTTGGGCTTGTGTTCAATGGCTCTCCGATAGCATTAAATCTGACCCACAAGACAGTAGTAGTATGAAAGGAAAGGAGAGAATGAAAGGAAAGGCAGACATAATAGCAAAGAAAGCAGAGAATGAATGTAACAAGTATCCTATCACGGCTACTGTTTTTTTTTTCTCTCCCGTGGAAAAGGAAGGAGGGAGGGGTACGACTCTGGGCTGTACATTTTATCACCCACAAACAACATTCCTTGTCTCTCTTTGGGCTTATCCATATCGTAAAATGTGTATATAAAAATATAGATAGACAGAGGCAGTGGACCAGAGGAGCAATAACACCACAAGAGCAAAGTGAAAAAAAAGATGAGAGACGTAGAAATGGGGAGGAGAGGGCGAGGATGCCCTTCTCTCTGTCTCTTGTCAGTTTTTCCTTGTGAATGCTCTGCAGACAGACACACAGACAGAGTTTCAATCAAGCTTTTATCATTGCCGACCATCGCAGAAACAAAAAGAAAATAACAATCATAATCCAATTTTGAACAAGGGAAAATTGCTGGCCATGTCTGTCTCTCTATACAAAGAGCGGGAAATACGTATGTTTGTGTATATATATCATGCATGGATGCGCTGAACCATGGCACTGACACACGAACAAGACGCCTTGGGCGGTGCTTGGGGTAAGCGGAGGGAAAAGAACAGAAAAAGGTTGGATAGCCATTTTGGTTGAGCGCCAAAAACCTGAACGCGCACAACCTTTTTCCATGGGCTGAACAATAGACACACCAATGCATTATTTTTTGTTTTTCGTTTTGCAGCCCGCCCTCCTCTGTGCAGCATGGTTAGAACCAATAATAACGATAATAATATAAAGGACTTACTCTTGCGAGCTCGGCCCCATGGTTTCTTGGACAACATCTCGGCACCCTTTGATCGCCAAGAGATCATCGAGCTTGCTGATGATGCTGATGACAGGACGCGTTCGCGTTCTTGTGATTGTTGTTGCTGTTGTGTGCTGTTGCTGCTCGAGATATTGTTGGTGGAGTTGTTGCTTGCGTTGCTGCCCTGCGATGCTGGAGGTGAAGATCCAAATTCCATGCTCTTCTTACTGCCGAGCTGGAAGCTCGATTGCAGCTTCCGGAATGGATTCGTGAACGCACTCGTTCCTCCGCGAGGTGGTGGCATGACGGATGCACGTGAAGGGAAGGTATTAAAGTGTTGATGGGTGTGAGGACGAGAGTCAGTGGTGTGAGGATTGCCTCCTGTGGTATGGTTAATTGAGGATTTGTCTGTTGCTGAGCTGGTGAGCTTGCTGGTATCAACGTCGTGTGCAGCTGGTGAGCCTTGGACTGGAGCCGAAGTGGATAAAAGATGGAGTGAGGTAGACGACCGCGAGGCAAAGTTCATCAGATGAGTCGCAATCGAGCTTCGCCGTGGACTCTGTTGTACAGATTCAATGTGCTTATTGTGGAGGATCGAGATGTTGAATGGTCGTGACTTTTTGGAGGAGGAGTAGGAGGAAGGCGGAGACGATGGTGGCAGCGTTGTTGGTGGGGATGAGCTGTAGGTGGTGGTGGTGCTGTTGGCGCTGACCACTGTGCTGGTGCTGCCAGTGCTCAGAGGAGGAGGAGACAAGAGCGCCTCTGAGGGCAATGGAGGAAGTGGAGGAGAGGAAAGAGACGGAGACATTGCTGCTCTTTCTTCTTTTTGAGGTGAATGGCGAAGGGGCGGAGGTGATGACGGTGGATGTGGATGGGCACTCGGTATTGTTTGTGGTATTGTAAAATTGTATTAGGTACCTTGTGTGCAAGGACACACAGCACACGATATTGGGAATAGAGTATAATGCTGTGTTCAGGAGAGTGAAAGAGAGAGAGAGACAGCCGGTTCCTGAATGATACACTCAAAAAATGTCAAAAAAAGGGCCGATTTCTGGATCCTGCTTTGCCGTCAAAAAAAAAAATAACAACACGGACAACGGTCGGGAATAAAGGGGTGGACCAAAGAAACGAAAGGGAAAACGGAAACGTTAAACGTTTAAACTGCGACGTTCAGGTCGAGTGTAAAAAGGATGGAGGTCTACTCGTACAAGTAGAATGTGGAATCAACGTCTCGAGAATGAGGAAAAAAAAAGGAAAATGCTCGGAGGAGTTATGAATGAGCTTGGAGAATGGTGTGACAAACCAAATAGGTGCTGAAGAGAGGAGAATGAAAAAAAAGGGCAGGGAAGAACAAAGCGCCAAAGAAAGAAGAAGGGAAGGAATGTATTGTCTCACTGCTTCTTTTTTGTTCAGAGCATTTATTTTCACCCTCTGTTTTTAACGAGGGTTGTTGAAATGAGATGTGAGTGTGAAGAAGAAAAAAAGGATGAAGAAACAGAATGGGGGAGGGGGGTAGCAGGAGGTGGGAAAAGGTTTGCTTGGCTGAAGGAAAACAAGCCTCGCTTTTTTCCACATAGCACATGCACACAACGATATTGCACCCCCTCCCCCTTCACTCTCTCTCTCTCCCTCTGTCTCTCTGTGTGTATGTGTCTGTCCAGTCTGTCAGCCTTGTCATCCAGAATGCTCTTGTGGTCTTCCTAATTCCACACTAAATAGCACACAAGGGCTGACAAGCGTAGTACCAACAGGTAGCATAGTGCCTTTTTTTTCTTGTTTTCCTTGGGTTGCATGTGGATGAGTGGGATAAAGATGGCCGAGTGGGTGAACTCTGTTGCACGAATTGCAGCCCATCACGTCAGCCAATCACAGGACCGGACCGATATTACCATCACTAATGATTCTGACACAAAGAGCTGTGCGCAGACTCAAAATTACCCAATGGTACTTTCGGCGTCCCACCCTCTTTTTTTCGCCCACACCAGGCATTATATGACAATTAATTTTATTCTTCATATTGCATTCACTCTTTCCTTAACACTATCGTGCTCAAATCTTTCTTCGACGTCGAGATACCATTTTTCCTTTTGGATCGGTCACTCGCCTTTTTTCGACGTGATAAGGGGAAGGGAGTGCAGTCAGATTTGCAAAGTGCTTATTTAGAACTTCCAAAGAATTTTTTTGTAGCCAAAACAAGGGGTGTCCATATGGGGGACATGCCCTCATGGTCCTTTTTTTTCTTTTTCTTTGATCCGTTACAAAACAACATGAATGCTTCCCTTTCACTGAGATGGGAATCAAACTCAAACACCCCAGTTGGCATCCCGGGAATGTCACCCCAAAAAAGCGCAAGGGGAGGGGGCTCCAAACTTGGATGGAGATTTGTAACAATTCTGTCATGCAAATTGATTGTCAAATTTGGGTATAAGGTACGAGCGACGAATTGAACCATCTAATAGCTGGCTCCTGCCGAAGTCTCCCGCATGATAACAGAAGCTCATTTCATGAAGTAAAAAGCAGATGATTAGGGGGACCTTGGACCTATTCTCAAACTTTAAAATATATAAGAGTCTTTTACTTCTTATTTGAACTTGGAACATTTGAATGGGAGTTTCTAGTGGGCCATTTTTGGTAAGCAGAATTGGCGAATGCGGGATGAACCGTACGCGAATTTTTAAGGTGCCGGGATACACGCTCACCAGACCACCACATATGATTGTCTGATAATCTAGATGGCAAAACGATGGCCACGAAAAGTCAGAGTCTGCAAAAGAGTGTGTGACAAATTACCTGCCAAATGAAATAACCCTGAAACTGGATAGCGCCTGCAAACGCGTTGCTTATAATTTGCCATCAGCGTCAAAGCGAAGCCCTGACGAGCAAGCAGGTGTGGAGGTGGTGAAGCTGCCTCTGGTACAGATCTTGGTGAAAGTAGCACATATTCAAATGTGGACTGTTGAAGGCTGGGAAGCTCAACTCGTTGCGCCACCTATCAATGGGGAAACAGGTTAACCCTAGAGCAGCCTTTATTTGAACAAACTTTCACTGTGAAATCAGATTACTTGGAGATACGGTTTAACGTCTAGTTTAGCAGGGAGCTTCTGTATTGTATCGTTCTTTAGAAAATACAAAAGAAAGAATACGTTTCACACTTGGTAACACTATTCCACTGCTGTGCATGCATTATATAGTAGTACGGCTTACCAAGAATGAATCGTCGACTCACCTTGACTCACCCGCCACTTGTTAACAGTTGTACAGCGAAAAAGGATATATAACTTAAGCTTGCTTGACAGAGTATTCGCTTCTTCCGCATACCCGAAATCTTCATGTCTGCCGCACAGGACCCACCCAAAATTCCAGACGACCTGTCCAATTCCATCAAAATACTCTCAAGATTCGCAGAGAAATGTAAACATCAATATGTGGACGAGATCTCCTTGGAGGAGATAAATGCTTGCAGAGTGCTCAAGAACTCTGTGAGCCACTTTTCAGATTGTCTCCCTCTTCTCACTGCAGTATTGAAAGATGCAGAAATTGTGGATGAAACTTTCTCCTTATGCTATATGCTATTGCGTCCTGGATATACCCCGCCAAATATCACACCAAGAACGCTCAGTATAGCTGCTCTCCGATATTTAAGCGTGGACCCAAACAGCAACACACGATCTGTTTTGCTTTCGTCTGAGATACCATATTCGCTGAAGAGGCAGGTAGAAAGGGCAACCAAATAAACTGTTGTGTATTCGACCCATCCCTTCTGTACCAACAGTGCGGGGCATGAAGGCGAAAGAGGAAGCTGGGAATTTTCAGCTCCATATTGGAGAGACAAAGCTCGGCTTCGTGAGGCATGCCTGTTTTACCTGGGAATGTTGTCCCATGTGCAAGGGATTTTTTTACAGGGAGACAAGAGACCAGAAAACCAGCAAAGAAACTCGTACACAAACATGCAAGTAGACGGGATACACACTCTCACCTCTCACCTCTCACACTCACTTGCATACACACGGAGCAACAGGTATTCAATTTGCGTTGCCGAAAAGCTGGTCATTGGCAGCCTCCTATCGAACTTGGATTTGCTCGGCAGCCTTCTCCTTCCCCTGTTCTACGCGTCCTTCTTCCTTCAGTCTTTCTCCCTCTCCCGCTACAGAGAATTTAGTACCTTGTTAAAATCAGACTGCGTCGGCCAGTAGCAAAATAGTAAACATGAAGGGGGATCTACTGGACACCATGCCAATCATCTAACATCCACATCAGTGGACGGTAATGCAATTCTAGGACTTGAAGTGAATTGTTTTATTATTTTCTTTTTTATGTTCTTATTTTTTCTCCTTCTTCTCCTTCTTTTCCTTCTTCTCCTTCTTGTCTTTCTTGTCCTTCTTCTCCTTCTTGTGCTCTGAGTTTTCTTCACTTGCATCATCGGCCTTGTGCTTCTTGCTATCTTTGTTACTCTCGTCATCGCTGTCATCGTCAGCCTTGCGCTTCTTGCTGTCACTGCTACTCTTATCATCGCCAGCACTCTTAGCCAATCGCTTCTTTTCCTTCTTCTTATCCTGCTTCTTCTTGTTTTTCAACTTCTTGTTCTCCTCCTTCTTTTTCTTAGTCTCCTCATCTTCCTCATCTTTTGGCTCGTCCTTTTCACTGCCGGTTAGCTCCTGCTGCCGCTGCTTCTCGGCCTGCCGCCGTCTCCAGCGAGCAGGGTCCCACAGCTTATCCACCGGTTCCTTCACCAGTTTTGCCTTGAGCTTTTGCCGGAACATCTGCAGACGCTTCTTCTTCGACATGCGCTTGATGTCACGCTCCTCATCCTCTGGCCGGCGGTATGGCGCAAACTTCTTGAGAGATACAAACTCGTTCAGATCCTTTTCGTCCGCCAACAAGATTTCTACCGGTGTCAGACCATACGTCGTTGGTTTGACCTTGGAGTACTTGAATCGTGTGGGAGTGTCTCCAATCTAGACAATGCACAACAAGAAGAATTTCATCGCATGGATAGGGTGGAGTTAGACTATCATTCTACCATTTTCTTTCCCATGCTACTGGCAAGTGTGCGCTTATGAGGCATGAGATGGCTGTGTGCATGACAGTTTACATGCAGCTGCATGTCATACACGTGTATATCCGTTGTATCCCTTCCCTCGTTTCTATTTTTTTTTTTCGTTGACTTACCATATCTTCATAGTCCAGCTGATAATACTCTTCCAAGTATTCATTGAAAGCCTTCTTCTCTTTGTCGATGTCAAGCGTACTCCGTGCGGCAGCAATAGCCTCGACGGCAGTCTTGTAGGGTGTGCCTTGCTTGGCCATCTTCTTGGCCTCCTTTTCGATCATCTCGCGCTCCTTCTTGCTCAGCTTCTTCTTCTTCTCAACCACCTCACCATACTTTTCACCGCCAGGCATATAATCGGCGTCCATCATGATGTCCTCTTCTTCGCCGTCACCATAGCCTTCTTCCTCGCCATAGTATTCTTCATCATAGCCCTCTCCATACTGATCGTCATAGCCTTCTTCACCGGCGTAAGCGTCTTCGTCCTCCTCGCCAGCGTAATCATCACCATCGGCATCAGCATAGGCGTCTTCATCTTCATCATCACCACCACCAGCACCATCCAGCTCAGCCTCCTCATCCTCGTACATGCCAGTATCAATGTCATCATCAAAAACGGGCTTCTCCGTCTCGTCGGCCTCATAGTACTTGTCGCTAAACATGTCCTGCATCTTTTGGTCATAGTCCTCGGGGTTGAACTCGGTCTCGAGATCAATCTCGTTGAAGCCGACAGTATCGTTGCCCGTGATTTCCTGAATCTTCTTGAGCTTTTCATAGATCTCCTGCTTCTTTTGGTTCTTGAGCCGCTTGAGCTCTTCGGCCTTGCGCAATGCCTCCTCAGCCTTGCGCTGCTTTTTGCGCTCACGCTGTCGCTTACGTCGGTCGTCCTTGTTACGCACCGAGTCGTCAATTGTACGAGAGTAGCCCATCAAACTGCTTCCATTACTATAGAGGATACCCCCACCCGCGAAGAAGAAGAAGAAGAAGAAGAAGAAAAAGAGATAAAAGTAGAAATGTGTTAAAAGCTCATTCGCCATGTCCACCTCATTCAGAATATGGATATCTTTCATACATAGAGCCTTTTCAAAAAAATACCCAGTTCACTTACGCTTCCTCAAATCTAAAGTTGTACTTGGACTCCCACTCTTCAGCAGCATCAAGCTCATCCTCTGATTTCTCAAGTTCATCGAGCTCCTCCTCGCGGACAATCTCCTTGTAATGGGGGGTCTTCTTCTGGTTCTTATCGATCCAACCACGGTTGAGGATATAGTCCATCAAGAAAGCCTCATCCTTATCCATCTTGGGATTGTTCTTGTAGTTTTGCCAGTCCTGGAACGCCGCTGCGCCAGCATGGTTGGCACCCATGCTTTCGATCAGGAATCGCTTGTAGTCTTCCTCTTCGGCCTCTTCTTCTTCCTTGGTCTTGGCTTTTTGTGTAAAGAAGGAGTCTGTATCTTCCTCGTCATTGTCATCATCGTCTCCACCAAAGGCGTTCCGCATCTCCTTCTTCAGGTGCTCCTGCTGCTCCACATAGGTCATCTCGGATTCATCCTTTGCCTTTTTCTTGTCAGCGGTTGCCTTCTTCACCTCGGCCTCCTCATCCACCATACCGCCGTCCTCCAACAGGACCTTACGATGGTAATCCTTGAGCGTCACAGGCTTGTTCTTCTTTGCCTGCTCCTGCTTCTCCTTCCATTCCTTGCGTGCATTCTCCATTTCTTCCGGAATGAAAAAATAGTTGGTCGCCTCGTAGATCTTGGGGTCCTTGGCACGGATCATGCCAATGGTACGCATGATCTGACCGTCAATCTCGGGTGTGATCAACTCGCCCGTCTCATCTTCCTCCTCCTCTTCAGAGTCATCCTCGTCATCCAGACCATAGTCGAGATCGGCCTTCTTGCTGAAACCGTACTTGTGTTGACGCTCGACAATCTTCTCCAGGTCTTCTTCAGCTAGGTCGCCATACTTGTCGCGGACTGGAGTTTTGAGATTTTTTAGTTTTTGTTTTGTAAGAATGGGTAGTAGTAGAAGAAGAGGAAAGTCAATAGTTAGTACCTTTTTTTTGTTGCTATTGTTGGGTTGACAACTGGCATGAATGGGTTCTAAGGGAAAAGGGGGAGGTGCTTACCCTGAGAGAGTTCCTGAGCCTTCTTGGAGTATTCATAGCGAGAGGCATACTCCTTGTTAATGGTCAACTTGATTTCTTCACTGTCAGAGTCCATGTTGTCAAGATGGAGGCAATGCAGAAGACAGGTGGAAAAAAAGGGAAGGGGGATGTAAATGGGACAAACGGTAGCACAGGTTCTGAAAAGACCTTGTTTTTTCTCGGTGCTTCTTTTTTTTTGGGCTGCAAGCGTCAAATAATAAACAATGAAACAGTCACAGTTTTGCGAATTTTTTGTTTAAATTCTGGGCATGTTTAATTCTAACTAAACTTTATGAGGTCTGTAAACTTGGTCCAGTGCAAGACATACAAAGGTCATTGTTCTCCAGTTGTTCCCTCACAGTCAAAGGTTTTACTTGGAACATTCATCAAAGACAACAAACACTGAAGTCCATGGATGCTTAATATGGTAAAAGCATTCACCATTTCTCAACTTTTCCCACTGCACTTGAATGGAAAATTTACACAAGTTTCAATGTTAATACTCGTTGCATTGTTCTATATATACAGCTTCTAGGGTAGGTTCTAATTTTTTTTTTATTCTTTATATTTTATTGAGAAGACTGAGAAGACTGAGAGGCCAATCGGGCACGAAGCGATGCTGGCTTGGCAGGCACTGCTGGCGGAGGACCACTAAGCTTCATCCGAACACCAAGAGGCATCGTTGCACTGACAGAGCTCGGCGTGGTTGGGCTGCTACCACTGCTGCTACTCGTCGGTGTGCTCAGCGGTGACGATGCTGATGCTGCCACGATCACTGTGGAATTTGTGGTGGTAGTTGTGGTCGTCACTGCTGTCTTGCTTGTCGACACTGACTCGAGCTTGCGCGACACTGTGGTGACGACCTCAGACTCTGCCTGTTCTTGCTCTTCCTCATTATTTGGTTCAGCCTTATCCTCGTCTTCGCCGTCTCCTGTCTCTGGCTCAGGTTTGGCTTCTGCCTCTGCTTCTGCCTGGATTTCGAGCTCTTCTTCCTTGACAGGGGATACAGGTGCGTCTTCTGATCCTGCTGCTGCAGAGGATGTTGGCGCGTCGAGACGGACAACAATTTCCTCAAGCGAGACTGGGTGGATAATCACTTTGGTTTGTGACGTTCCATAAGTTGAGGCTGGACGTGGTGCCGGGCGAGGGGCAGGACGAGGTGCAGGTCGTGGGACCACTTTGGGTGGTGTAGCCAGTTTTGGTGGTGTCGCCAATTTGGCTGAGGAGGAGGACGATGAGGAGGATGATGGGGGCTTGTTGGAGGGCTTGGCAGCTGGGTCTACCACACCGACCATCCTGAGATTCCTTACTCGTCTCTCCAGGACCTCTTCTTCTTCTTCCTCTTCCTCCTCCTCTTCCACTTTTTCCTCATCGTTTTGCTCCTGTTCCTTGTCGTCTTTAGCCTCGTTCTCCTTATTGTCTCTTTCCTGCGCATCAGCCTCCGTTCCGACCTCCTTCTCCTCCACTTCTTCTGCTGGCTGTTGGCGGGACTTGGAGCTGGGCGGCGTTTTGGCTACTGGTCTGAGTGACACCTTGGGTAACCGTGCTGATACAGTCTCCTCTTCGCCTTGCGTTTCAGTCTCATGGCCCTGGTTTTCCTGAAGAGCGGCACGCGCCGCTTCTTGTTCTTCAGGAGTCAAAATTGCCTGAGGTCCTCGGAGATTTACATTAGAGGGAACTGCTCGGATCTGAGGAAGAACTTCCTGCTGTTCAGATGGGGGTGGAGGGAGGTCCTTGTTGCGGGTGTTGCTAGACACTGGCGGATCTGTTCCAACCGCTGCGGGAGAGAATACAGCAGCAGCAGCAGCGACACCACCAGCGACTGAGACGCCATTTGCTTGTGAGGCATGAATCGCGGTGGTCGGCAGTTGCGAAGAGCCGTCCGACGGCTGAGCGACATGATGGCTACCACTATGAGGAGGATATTCATGGTCCAATGAGGGATGAGCGTACACTGCATAGTTTTGGTGTTGCTGATAGTGTTGCTGCTGCTGACCTGCAAACTGCTGCACTGCTGGGTATGGTTGATGATTAGGAGGTGGGTACATAGCAGGCGGGCTTTGGTATTGGGCGTGGTCGTGCTGGGGTGGGTAGCCTCCCGAGTTCGAGGCCGCTGGTGTAAGCATCTCAGGGCCTCCCTGGAAATAATGCGGACCTCCTTGGTGCCAACCGGGAAGACCACTGGGAGCGATCTGCTGGGTATAGGGGATCTCGGGGTTCGACGTCGCCATTCCACCATAGGCAGCACCACTAACCATAGGATAGCCTTGGGGATAACCTTGTTGCTGCTGCTGATGGTATGCATAGTGGTCCTGCTGTTGTTGTGGCGGGTATCCTCCTTGTTGCATCGATGACTGTGCATCTTGTTGGAAATACTGTTGCTGCTGTTGCTGGTAGAGTTGCTGTTGCTGAAGATAGAGTTGTTGTTGCTGTTGTTGCATCATCAGTTCGCGCTCCATTTCTTCGTTCTGCCTTCGTAACCGCTCCAACTCCTCTTGCTGTGCACGGTGGTCCAGAAGATCCTGCTCAGTGATCAGCTTTGGTGGATAGAGTGCAGGTGGTGCCTCTAGTGGTTTGGTTGGTAGCTCCTGGCTCGACGGGTCATCGCCATGATACGGTATTGGTATAGGCATCTGAATAGGGTGCATTGAAGCGCGGTTTGGATGGAGCGCGATTGGAGGGATCGGGCCGCTGTGTGGGTACATGGAGTGGAGATGTGGCAAGTCGGGTAGCGGATGGGCATGCGATGAGGTGGGTGACAGTGGCACGGTGTGCTGGGTATTATCGTGGCGGATAGGCATTGGTGATGTAGGCTCAGGGACATTGTCCTGTTTTGGAGGGACAAGTGGTCGACGTCGAATCAGAGGTGTTGAAATATCGTCATCCCGAGAATGGTTGTGGGCAGCTGCTTCGGTGGTATTATCACTAACGATGGTTTCTTCTTCATGCACAGCAACTTGGAAGGCAGCTGGCGATTCAGCATGAATACGCTTCACATAGAGTTCAGCATAATTTGGTGGCGCACTACCGCCTGATGCTATTGGATGAGCAAATAAAAAAAAAGGTTCAATGCCATACATCCATCAAGAACATGAGTGATCTACACTTTTAACAATATCGCAGAGCGTATCCATTCCTGATCAAGAGCTTTCTCCTTACTGGATGGTGTTTTGCGTCTGTTTGCCGCTCCTGAACTTCCAGAAGGATGGTGTGGATGTCCCAGTGCTGCAGCCGTGGCTGTTTGTTGTTGCTGTTGCTGTTGCTGTTGTTGCAAACGAAGCTTCTCGGCCTTGCGAGCACGCTCCTCCTCTTCCTGTTTCCGTTGCTTCTCCAAGGTCAATTGCCGTTGCCGCTCCTCAATGGCCTTCTTCCTCTTCTCCTCCTTTTCCTTTTCTTCCTGTTCACGCCGTTGCCGTTCCTTTTCCTCTTCTTCTAATTGTTTTCGCCGCCGCTCTTCTTCTTGTGCCTTTCGTTGCTCTTCTGCCTTCCGTCGCTCCTCTGCCGCTGCAGCCTCGCGTTCGCGTTGCTGCCGAGCGACGCGAATCTCCTGCTCACGGCGCGACTCTTGCTCGAGTTGTTGTTGGAGCTCAAGCACGGACGATGGCACGACACCACGAGCAGCAAGAGTCATTTGGCAGTCCTGGAAAGCATTGCGCATCTCCTCGAGCGAAGCTCTTGCGCTCTCGAGCTCAGTTTGGGCCACGAGGATTAAGTTTTGGATCAACTTTTCTGGTGGAAGGCGTGAGCCGACAATCACATCTGCGTGGGAGATAATGTCCTGGACGATGGAGTCAAACAGCCTGGCCTCAAATTCCGTGACCTGTCCTGTCGATCCACCGCCGCCGCTGCTGCTGCTGCTTCCGCCATTGTTGCTACTCTCTTGTAAGAATGAAGCTCGCACAGGTTTCCAAGCCTCGAGCGCATCGCGCCTCAGGTCATCCACTCGATGCTTAGGATAGTCGCCTGGCGAAAATGAGAGGAACCACGCGAGCATCAGGGTCGAAAAGATTTGGTGTGATTGGAATGTGTCGAGCTCCTCCCGAAGCTCGCGCACACGAGACTCGGTCGTCGCAATGTTGACAAGCATCGATTCCATCTGCTCCTGTAGTACCACTGTCGGGATCTCGTCATCTGCTGCAGAACTAGAACTCTGGTTACTGCAGTTGCGGTTGTTGCTATTGTTGGTGGTGTTGCTGTTGTTGTTCTGGCGCGACGGTGGTGCGGATGAAGAAGTCGGTCGCGGTGGAGGTCGATGGTATACTGGCGGACCCTGTGAACGCACCCCTGCTGGCTGGTGCTGGGCTGGCTGATGTACAGGCATGGGTGGGCGATAGTGTTGTTGCTGTTGCTGCTGTTGTTGATGGTGGTGGTGTGGTGGTTGCTGTTGTACAGGTCTCGCAGCTGGAAAGGGTTGTGGACCCGAATTGTACTGTTGATGAGGAAGTGGAACAGGACTTGAATGTGGCCGTGCCTGAGACGGATGGATGGGGACGTTGGAATGAGCACCTCTGAGCGAGCCAGAGTCTGCTACAGCAGTGGCATGTCCTGGAGCAGGTGATGCTGGTTGAGCACCTTTCGCGGCTGTCTTGTTGCTGTTGTTGCTGTTATTACTGTTGTTTCCTTTTGTGTGGGCTGTAGTCTTGGCTGGCGGCGTTGCAGCGTGGTTGTCGCCGTCCTTGGAATTGGTATTGCCCATGAGCAAGTGCTACTGGTGCTGTTAGTGCTGCTGCTATGTTTTTTTTGCCGCTGCACTATCTTTTTTTTTGTTTGCCTCGCAGCGACAATGGGGGGCAGGGTTATATATGAGAAAAGGAAGGATAGGGAAGGGAGGTGTGCCAATGGAAGGAATGAAAGGTTAAGTGATGCAATGCTAAAGATTGGGAGTGTGAGAAGGGGAGGGGGGTTGTTGGAATAAGAGTGGCAAGACAGTCCAACAGGGTTTCAAACATGGTACAATCATTTTTTTCATGATATTAGGGTTCCTACTGAAGGCTGTTTACCTGCATTGACTCCGCTAGTCTACTTTTGTGTCCTCCTCCCCGTCTTTCTTTTTTCCTCTTCCTCCTTTCCATCCACTTGTTTTTTAAGACTTGTACGGCTATTATTGTCAGGTCAAAAGATGATGTCAATTACACTTTTCTACATCACGAAGAAAAAAAATGGAAGAATGCAGCCATACAACGAAAACAAAGAAGAGCGATCGGGGCTTGGCAATAATTAAAAAAGACCCTGAGATGCAGCTTCGCTTCTTTTTTTTCTTTTCTTGTTCCATGTCATTGATTGTTTGTTTGGGCCAAGAGCTACGCACTGTAGATTGATCCTTGTGGTTTGAATCAAGTCGGCGGAAGAGAGGCAGGGAGGGGGAAGATGGCGACAGATATGATAGACCAAGACAAAGCTTAGGGCTTGAGACTGTACACTTATTGGTGGTCTTGGTTCCCTCCCTGGCGACCCCCCAAAACCCAAGTCACTCAGGTACCCCCTCGAGGCTTTTTTGTACCAATCGAAATGTACAGATTGACCCACACAGCCCTGTCTGCGTAGTCAAGTATCAAGTATTTTTACAACTTATCGAGTTCCACTTTTATTTTTGTTAGCTTCAAGATAAAATCATGGACAAGCCTGCCTTCTACGTCTTGAAACCAACAAAAAAAGCCTTTGACATCGAATGGTGTTTCTGTATTAGACACCATAAAAGTGCGCAGGTGTAAAAAAGGAGCGATTATCTCTTTTGGTCTTTGGCACTGCCACAGCAATGTACGTTATCATTAAGTCTCCAACGAAAGCAAAAATTCAGTCTGAAAGATCATCGTTTGCGAAAAAGGTAATGCATTAGATGTTTGTTTTATATATGCAAATAATAATTATATGCTTGCTGTTTATCCTTAACATTCCTTGCTTTGGGGAGGTTTTATTGAAAGACTTGCACACGAAGGAAAAGGAGAGGACGACGGAAACAAAACGAGATTGACAAAACGAGAACTAGGAGATTGCACGATAGAGTGTTTTCTCTTTTTTGGGTAGGCATGGGAGAGGACAAGGCCATTCATCCCGCCACGGCATTTGGAAGGTGAAAAAGATAAACACATATATATACATAGGAGAGAGAAAAGAGAATAAAGGCAAACGCGATCGGATGAATGCGACATGCGTTATTTGCCTTCCTTCTCATCACCATGCCCCAGCATAGTCCTCGCCCTATTGTCGTGCTGTAAGAGGGAAGGGGAATCCCAGTCCATATCATCGGCCTTACCTGAGCATAAAAGTACAAATACATGGCTAAGTTGGATGATGCTGTTTGTAACTGTCGTCTACTGCAGAGTGACAGAGTCTTTGAGCCCGTGTTGTGCATAAAATATTTGCCTGTCCAACATAGCAATTTCGCTACCAGCCTAAAAAAATTGTAGTGGTAGGGATAAAATAGAGAGGAAGTCAACCGCGATTAAAAGAGAAAAGAGGAGTTGGAGGAAGGCAAAACTCGGTAGAGATAGTGGTAATAAGGTAAAGAGAAGGAAGGGGATAAGAAAGGTCAATTGACAAAGAGAGACCCATGCAGAGCACCAAGATCCTCATAGCGACGATGAAATATGGAAGAAAAGGATAAAAGGGAAGAAGGAAACGATATTGTTTCTTTTTTTTTCTTCTTTTCAAGTCTTTTTGTTCTTTTTGCTTTTTACAAAGTGAGGATTTGGGGGAGGTGGTGAAGGGGGGTTGCCGTTGGAGATCGAAATAGAGCTCTACACAAGGTTGCTCTCTTCTCGTCATCTCACAGCGACTTCTAATAATCTCGGCCGCCTGCCCCCGACCTGCGGGGACTGTAGCCAGCCTTGTGGTCAGCCCGTCGCTTGCCACGGCCATAACACTCCTCCGTGTCATCGGCTTCCTCCACGTACGGAGGCTCGCGCTTAACTGGGACATGTCCTCCACCAAAGGCAGCGCCATAGTGGCCCTCTCGGACACCGTCCCCAGCATGACCACCACCATCAAAGCCTGACCGGGGTCTCAGGCGTGGTGAAGGAGAGGCATTCATGCCAAACGGTGCATACCCAGACCCTGGTGAACTTGACGGGCCTGGAAAGTGCCCGCCACTGCCATGGTTGCCTAGGTTGTGCGTCGTAATGTTTAGCGGTAGCGATGATGCCAGACGTGGCCCAGGCTGAGCGATATTTCCGTACCGTGATGATTGTTGTTGGGCATGGCTAGTTCCTCCGTGGTAATTGCTATGGATGGAGTGTTGTGTCGGGGACGGAACTGGCTGTGGAGGCTGTTGGACCGGGAATGGCGACGGAGATGGATGACCTCCCACGCGGCTTTGGCTTTGCTGCAGTTGCGCCTGCAGCACCTCAGACAACTTGGAGAACATGTCGCTCAACATGGCCCCGACTTGGTTGGTCACTTGCGTACGCCCATCCTGATTGGCACCATCAGCCTCGACCACCGCACGCCCTACACCTTCCACTTGGTTCGACAGCGACGTGAACGCGACTTGAAGTGACGAGTAAATCTCGTCTCTAAACAGATTTAGCTGATTTGCATTCTCTTCCCTTGTATTTTTGATTTCGGCGAGAATGTTGGTTTGTGTGGCATTCAAGGCTGAAAGCAAGACAGGTGTCTTTCCAATTAGTTCTTCGTCATCGTCATTCAAAATCCGACCTTTGCCTTTGCGATCTGCATACGGTTCAAAGCGGCTTGCACGAAGATTTCCTCGTCCAGGTCGAGATGCTGATGCTTGTGGAGGCACTGATAAACGCTGGACAGGTTGTCGTGTACCTAACGTCATGTGATGAGGAGGCTTTGGGGTGCTCTGACGCCGCTCAAGCTCTTCGTATTCATCGTCTCCATTGAAGGATAATGACTTTTCAAGGGAGGCACCTAGGTCATTCAGTCGTGGATCTTCTTTCCATAACCGAGGCGGCGATCTCATGGGCTCATCCTCTTCATGCGATGCATCACGGCGGCGAAAGCGGCCTTCAAATCGAGGCGTCGTTGGTCGTGAATGCAATGACATTGACTGTGACCTACGACGTTCAAGGAGTGCCTCTGTTGAGCGACCCGAAGCAGGTAGACGTGGTGCTGAGCCTGACCGATGAATGTTGTGAGTATTTCCTTGTAACGCAGCCTGGCTTTGGGAAGGGGATATTTGCCCAGCAGCGGTAAAGTCGTATTGAGCTTGTATTCGAGGCGATGGGTTGATGGTCGACTGTGGCGAAGGAAAACCAGAATGAGGCTCGTGTTCACGTTGTTGTTGTTGTGCCAATGATTGTGCTAGCTGCTGTTGTTCAAAGTCGTGCAAGTCGGGCGTTTGGATGGAGAGAGCCATGCCACCAGAATGTCTCTTGTTGGAGGTAGGAGGTCGAAACATCCCCATGCTTCGATCCATGGAGCCCGTACTGGGCATATTGCGATGTGCACTCGGCACAAATTGGTCTCCAGTACTGTCTTCTTCGCTGGGCCGTTTGATTCTGGCGAGATTTGGTCTAGAATTCGGTGAAGACAAGCGGCGTGGCGGTTGTGATGGTGGAGGCATGATGGTACTTGAGCTGGACTGCATGTGATTATAATAACTGTCGTCAGCGTGGATAGGGATTTGTGGGAATTGCAGGTGAGCGAGCGTAGGTGTAATCTCAATACCGCGTAGAACAGAGCCGCTCTGGCTAGACGTCTCGCGTGAGATTTGTGACGGAAAGGAGTGGTAGTCGTAAGGCGGATGATTCGAGCCGAGGTCAAGCGAGGCTTCTTCGTCAGAGTCATCGCCGGCCCGCCATGTTGAAACCTTTTGCATCAGGCCAGTAGTGAGTGAGCTGCCAGCATAGGAGGAGATAAAAGACAGAGATGACGAGCTTTGTGTTGGTGTGGCATTGGTAGTGGCCGTTGTGGTGCTAGCAACATCGGTATGGGTCTGACTTGACTGGAATGAGAGTTGCTTGTTTGGTGTAGAAGGACCAGCACTACTAGTGTACCTGGTGCTACTGTTGTGCCATGCGTTTGAATGTGAGTCGTACGAAAACAGTTTGCGGTTGGTATGCAGCATCTTTTGGACTTTCTATAAAGAGGTTAAAGCAACCAAGGAAACATTAGTCCAAGTTCATTTTCATGCATACCATATATTTGTTTTGTTGCTACACAAAGAAGTTGCAGTGCCTGCATGGGCCAACGATCGTGCAAAGGAGAGAGAAAAGAGGAAACAAGAAATGAAATCCCTCAGTTACAAATGGAACGCAGGAAAAGACAGTAGAAGGGAAAAGAGGGAGGGGGTTATGAAGAACCAGGCTATCCATTCACCCATACAACGCTACCAACGATGTGCTGTGTTGGGAGAGACGGATGCGTACTCTCTGTCTGTATTGGATATATATAGAAATTCAAAAAAGGTAGGGGGAGGTTCACTCCATGTAGGGTCATATGATGGACAGAAACGAAGATCACCATGTCCATCAGACTACCCTCTCTCTCCCTTTTTCCCTCTTTCATTCTCTAGTTCTGTCACACATAGAGCTGTCTTTTTTCGTTGACGTATCCGCATTCTATCCAAATCATCGACCTGGAGGAAGGAGAGTGCACACAATACCTCACCCCTTTATATCCTCCCTCCAATCCTTTGGAAGGGAGAGGGGAGGAAAGGAAGCGAGTAAGGGAGGGGGGGGGAAGGAACCGCAACACCAAAGAACCCTCAACAACATCATCACCAGTCAGTGATATCATTTAGAGGTCTACGTAGCAGAATAATAATTAACACAAGTATAACAGGGACGGATGGAGTGAGTGAATACAGCCATGTAAAGCCAAAACGAAAGAGTAGGGCAGGCCAGGGGGTAGAGAGAAGTGGAAATAAGAGAAGAGAGGAAGACGAAGGACCGAGCTCCCTCTCTGTCTCTTTTCTCTCTCCCTCTCTCATGTACTCTCTCACACCCCTGAGAGAACGAACGACCATGGCAAGCTGTGGATGGTACCCTCTCGTCATTCAATCCGTATAGGACATGAGGGAAGGTAAAGTAAAGGGGGAGGGGGATGCAGCAAAAAAAAAAAATGGAATTATTGAGGTATGGATAGCTTGCCTTGTTGAAATTGGCCGACTTGCTGTATGGTACGCTCGAGTTGGCAAGGAGTTTGGTAAGGGCACCTAAACTCAATCCATCAGGTTCGGCATAAAGAGCATCTTGGATGGCCGCCACTATTTTACAAGTCAGACAAAAGCGAACAAAGGAACTTAGAGTTAGCCGAGTTCAGGAACATAAAGCTCAGGATTATTGTAGATGAGTAAAAAGGCATTGCCAGGGGGAAAGGTAGGGATAGATAGACATGGGCCGAAGTAAGGAGGGGGGAAAGAAGAGTAAAGGTGACTGACAAGGGCACGGTAGGACAACATTCGCATCACAAAGAGCATCATCGAAAAAAAAACTGGTGGCAAATACTTGAGTAGTACTTACAGAGCTGAGCAGATTTCACAGATGAGGTCGATATAGTCGACATTTGCTTGGAGAATAATGATGGTTAGGATCAGAGTGGAAGAGGGCTATACTCCCTCAAGATGAATGACCTGAACAGTACGAAAGGTGAGAGAATAAGAGGAGTACTTTTAACAAGGAAAAGGATGGGGTGGGGATGGATGAGTGGGCAGTGTAGTTCAATAGGTCTCGCAAGAGGTAGGAGGTATATCTGCCGCGAGGCTGTTGGTTATTGAATTACTTTTAGCCTGAGGAAGGGACGAGGTGCAACGTGTGGGAGAATGGTGCAAGAGAAGCAGAGACAGAGAAAGAGAGATCTGGAGATGGAATATGGATTTGGAACAGCTGGGATGGCTATGCGAAGATGGGTGCTATTGCTGCCGGATGTTGATGATAGTTAGGGGGAGTGAACGAGCTGCGGTGTCCTTTAGAAAGTTAAGCGGAGTGTCAGGCACAAGCTCTTTGGCCGATATCAAACGGTGGGCGCGACGAAACGCTGAGGGTGTTTGCTGGCAAGACTGCGCGACGCTCAAAGCAAGATAGAGACGGAGGATGGGAAAGTGGCAACGACAACGACGACGACGACGACGACAAGGAAGGAGCACAGGTGCTGGATGAATGAGTGAAATGAACACCTTGCTGGTGCTATTCATACGTCAGAGTAGTGTTGAATGTGCCGGGTCAGTCGCAACAAGGTCGAGGAGAGCGACAATGTAGAATGCGAGCAAGCAAAGCGTGCAAAGCGGAGCAGGAAGCTGGGGGAAGAAGACAAGGACAGAGGGGCGAGGGAGCGGTGCGGGGAGAAGAGTGAGAAAAGGAGAAAGTGTGCAAAGTGTGCTTTTGAAAATGGTGAAAGGAAGTGGACCATGTGACTGCTCTTTTGACCATGGCACGTTGAAGCGACAAAGACACGTAAAAGAGGGCAGGGTTAGGAGGATTGACAGTGGGCCGGGGAGAGAAATGTGGAGCGAGCAAAGAAAAGAGAGATTGGGAGTTTGATACTCAAAACGAGCAAAAATATATGTGAATAAGGGGTGTATGAGAGTGTGGACTGGGAGAATAGAGTACCAGAACAAGAGAGAGAAAGAGAGAGAGAGAAAAAAAAAAGAGGGGTGAATGTGCAAATGTCCATGGTTTATAAAGCTTCTCGTAGGTGCGCTGCACTTAAAAGAAATTGCCTGTTCGAGGGAAGTGATGAATAAAGAGAGAGAAAGAAAATAGTCAGTGCGATGTGCTTTCTTGTCAGGGGTAGCATATCCATTGACTGCGAACGAGCCAGCGAATCGGTGGGCATCATTGGTAGAGCTTTTTCGCTTCTTTTTTCTGCACACCTCCGACCGTAAAATTTCGTACACATTTTGCAAGATAGAGTGCAGGTCCTCCCATTCCTGATTCCTGCACTGCACCAAAAGGGAAAATAAAGACTCAATGCGAGCAAGGAAATGAGAGCGCGACAAATACAAACTGTCCGCTCCCTGCAGCCCTCCAACTGTCAGAACCTTACTCTGTTCACCCTTTTATTCTATCTTGCTTGCGTGATGTACCTCTCTTGTGCATGTCCATTGGGTGCTTGCGCCACTCTCTCGCCCTACCCCCACACGTGTCCTTCTCCCTTCCTTCTTATCCTTCTGAAGGCTCCCCTCATCTCACCTGGGTTCAATTGCCATGTTTCTCCCTAATTTGGCGCCAGCCCAACCGTTCCTGGCTAGTGTGATAGTAAACAAATTAACTTTTTTTTTTTCTTTTTGCATACTAACTGCTGTACTTTATTCTTCATCATCCACTCTACACACATCCTCTCATTACTCTCTCACTCCTCCTCCTCTTCCTCCTACACCTCTTTCCCAACCACCTCTTCCTTCTCCTCCTTCTCCTTCTCCTTCTCCCCTACCCTTTCCTCTACCCTCCTCCTTCCTTTACTTTTCACAACATGTATCACCATAGCAATGAATCCTCGACTCGTCTAGATGTAATCAGCAAAGAATCTCCATCATCCTCTCATACACAATCGTCATCCAGACACAGAGACAGAGACAGGGACCGAAGCAAGGAACGAGACCGAGATAGAGATCGTGACCGTGACCGTGACAAGGATCGGGACCATCGCGACCGAGACCGAGAGAAAGACCGCGAGAAGGAGCGCCACCGCGACCGGCCACGAGACAGAGACAGAGACAGAAACCACCACCACCACCATCATCACCACCACCGAGATAGGAGTAAAGAGCGAGACCGCGAGCGTGAGCGAGAAAGGGACAGAAGCCGGGATAGACATCGAGAACGAGAACGAGAACGGGACAGAAGCCGCGATAGAGAACGTAGCGAGCGAGACAGTAAGGAACGAAGCCATGACAGAGACCGTGAGCGTGAGCGCCAGCGGGACAAAGACCGCGAGAAGGACCGTGAGCGTCGTCGAGAAAGGGAACGGGCACGCGAGCGTGAGCGCAGCAAAGACCACCCATTCACAGATGCTCAAGACAGCTTGGAGAAGAGCCTCTTGGACATTTCACTCGCGTTGGAAGCGTTTACCATCGACTTTGGAACGGCCACAGCGGATAGACCACCTCGAGATCGCTCACAGAGAACAGACAGAAATGACCGCCATCAACATGCATCACAGTCAGCATCACCTAGCCATCCACTCTCATCCCTCAAGGGCAATGCTTCTGCACCAGCGCTCCTCAATGCTTCTCATCGTCTTGACTCGGCCGTCGATCTTCCTGAACCGCCACCGCCGTCAGCGTCGCCGTCTCGACCTGGAAGTAAGGTTGCCAATCGAATGTTCCGTATTGTGGTCGAGGACGCCGCCAGCCCCAGCGACGAAGCTAATCTTCGAAACAGTCTCCTGCCCCTGGATGCTCTCAACAAGGAAGACGAACCTTCAAAGAACAAAGTGCAGGAGCCCCTACCCCTACCCACACGTAGTGAGCAGCGCCAGCGAAGGGACCGAGAACGCCGCGAACGAGAGCGAGAGCCAACAGCCAATGGTGGTACGACCAACGAGAGAGCGCACGATAGTGATCGGACACAGCTGTGGACAGAAGGAGAGCGGTACGACGAACGAGATCTAGAGAGACGACATCGAACTTCTGAGCGAGCACATGCTGTGGATAAATCGCCTTCGCCTCTTGGGATGGAAAGGATAACTTTGGACGGGAACAAAAACGGTTATTTTGGAGACATCCTCGATAAGTATGGCTCTTCATCAAGCCTCTCTACCACGTCTCAGGCCACCTCGCCCACTTCCACGAGCTCAATTGCTTCTATCCTGAGACAACATCGTACCAGACAAGGCAGAGATACATCGTCTGAAATGCTCACTCCTCCACCACGTCACCAAGCAGCCACCTCTCCTTCCAGGGCTTCGTTGAACGATGGGAAGGATGGCACTAGGACACAGCCACAGACAGCGTCATCATCATCTCCCATGGCTGCAGCTTCCGCCAAATTCAATGGCTACTTGCACTCGAGCACAAACAACCGGGACCAACCCACCTCCAATACTCCGTCTGGCACCAATGCTACTGCATCATCGAATACGCCTCCCACAGCTCGTGCGTATGCAAAACGTCCGCCTCCTGTTCCCTCCAACGATAGCTTTTCACTCTACCCGACCCTCAAATCGTCAAACCGCAGCAGCTCATCGTCGCAACATCGCCCACTGCCCGCCACACCATCCCCTTCTGTCTCCTCAATTTCCTCCTTTGAGACTGAAGCCCGGCCAGAGCCACCACCCAAGGATGCAGCACGGAGGGCACCAACTATCCAGAACAGTCTCAGCGCGACTCATTTGCCGCTGCTCACGCTAGATACCCACAAACCGACGGAGCCCATCACCTCCTTTGCGGAAGCAGTCGAAGCAACAATGAGCCGCTATCGCTCTGGTTCGACATCCTCTGTACCGTCAGTCTCCTCGCGGGCGAGAAGCGACTCGAGCCAGAGTCAGAATCACGAACATGGGCGCTCTCTGGGCCGATCCCTTCCCCACGGTAGCGTCTCCAGCATCTCGTCCTATACATCCATGTCCAGCACGGCAGCGGACCACTCATCTTCGTCACCACTGGGTCACCGCTCGCGGCACCACGATCAATACCACAACCATCATCACCAGCCATCAAGCCATAACTCGTCCCATCATTCACAATCAGCTCGATCAAGTCACGGATCGAGTGCTCATGGTTATAACCAAAGTCAACATCCATCATCACCGCAGTCAAGTAACTCGCCACCCATCTCACCTTACTATGATGACCAGCCGCAAACATTTTCCTCTGCCTATGGCTCGTCCAATGGATACAACACTAGCCAGAGTAACTTGCACCATCAGCAGCAGCAGCAGCAGCAGCAACCAAACGGTCACTACCACCACCGCCAGCAACAGCCGTCATCAGGCCGGTCGGAGGTCCCATATCGCCAATCCCAACCATCGTCAGCCGTATCTGGCCCTGGGTCACGGTCAACGACGTCGCTTAACAGCTACCAAAGTACGAATACCTCGGGCGTTCCAAAGCGAGGACTCAAGCCGGCATTGGTCAAGACACCGATTGCTCGGGCGCGAGCGAGGGAGGCCGGCCCGCCGCGCAAGGTGTTCTGGGGTGACATGATGACCATTGTGACAATTGAACGACCAGAGACACCTCCACCCCCGCCTCCACCAGACAAGAAGAAAAAGAAGAAGAAGGTCAAGAAGGGTGGCAATCCGACAGGGGTGAACCAAGATCCAGAGTATGATTCGGATTATTACAATCAGCCATACACACCTTTGCCGGCAGAGGTTGTGGTGACACTGGCACCTTGGATCGGTAATCCCAATTTCGACGAGGAGCAGGCCAATAGTCGCTACCTTTATGAGGATTATGACGATTATGACGATGAGTACGACGAGTATGACGATGATGGTGGCGCATATCATCATCCTCATGACCTTCGGATGGGCCCTGACGACTACGACGATGACGATGACGATGACGAAGATGAGGATGAAGATGAAGATGAAGAAGGCGGCAGCGTGGTCTGGGGCAAGGGTATTGGTGGAGGCAAAGGCTTCCAGAAGAAGAAGAGTGGTGGCATGTTCAAATTCAAGCGCGCTGTCAATCGTCTTTTGCGCAATTAGATATTCGTTTATTCCTTTTTTGATTCCTACTCATGTACTTTTTTGTTTTATCTATTACCACTCTTTTTTTTTTTTGCAATATACCAGCTCTTGCTTCTTCTCCTGTTGTATTTCTTATATTGAACTCCTAATGCTCGAGTGGTGGGAAAACTTGTAAATTTTTATTATTATTTGCAGCAGTAAGAACATGGATAAGAAATGAAGGAAGTTGGGTATTTTGGACCAGATATTCAAAGTGGTTGAGTAGCAAACCAAAGAAGAAGTCGATGTTCCAGGTTTCAGTCACTTCTAATCGTCGCTCTTTCTACTTGTTGGAAAGAGCATCCTCCGTCTCACCGACAGCGTCTTTCAAGCCTCCGAGTAGGCGGTTGAATGCAGTTTCGTTGGCTTGCTTTAGTTTTGCCTGTTGCTGCTCCTGGATCCGCTGAAGTTCCTTAAGCGCAGCCTGCTGCTGAGCATGCCGGATGGCAGCCAATTCGGCAGACTTGCTGGAGATTTTGGATAGTCGGTATTGGATTTCAGCCTCTGGTGTGAGAGGATCCGAGCTCGAGGCTGGAACCGGTAGTTCGCATGGATGATCTGGAACCTGGACTGGAGGGAAAGGCGAAGACGAGGCTGAAGTTGAGGCAACAGGTGTGGACAAGTCAGTGCCACTGCCTGTTGATGAAGGAGTTGCAAAGGTCGCTGCGGTTGGAGTTCCTGACGCAGCTGTCTGTAATGTCAGTGTGGAGGTAGGTTCTGTTGGCAATGTGAAAGGATGCTCGCTATCATAGTCGTCGTCGCAGCGACAGATTTGGTCCATCCGAAGTCCAGCCAATGCCTCCGCAATATGCAATCCACAACCTACATGAACGACGACCAAACCATGAAGTTCATAAAAGAAATGCAACATCAGTAAAGAACGCCAAATCATGGTTCCTTTCTATCATAAAATAAGCGGTAAGCTTCGAAGCAATGTACTATATGTATATCGGTACATATTTTTTATCATTCTCGTAACTAGATGAGATGGAAAACAGTAGAACAAGCACATTTCATCGAAATCGCGCATTGGCACGCCAAGAGGGGAAAAAAATAAATAAAAAGGTTTCCAGCCACGACAACTCGTTCTTTGAATACTAGGCTTACCTTCCCAGTTGTATTTTCCGCAAGTTTGGCAGATGACTCTATGGCACATGGTGAAGATGGTATCAGAGAATAGATTGGGGAAGCAGTGATGGAAACAGGCCAATGGAGGAAAAACACTGATGAGGTGCAATGAAGTTTTGCAAGCGCAATCGGACGACGATTCCACGTTCGGTCCAAACTTGCCTTTTTAGGAGTTCGAGCTGGGAAAATTTTCTCTTGTTCCTTGTTGACCTTCCCCCCTCCCTCAATCTTCCCGTAGCCAGTCCTCTGTTTAGAAAAACCCGCAAGGGTACCCTCCAGCCCACGAAGAGGACATTTTTCTTGTGCACCAAGTTGGCAATGACGGGATAAGGGTCTTGATATCGTGAGAGCACAAGTGACGGAATGGAAGAGAAGGAAGAAAAAAAAGTACAAGGAAAAGAAAACAAAGAAGCATTTATGCATAAAGAACTTGGACCCATTCAGATAACTTGGTGAAGCATACTGATTAGCATATCTGTGTCGTAGGAAAGGGTCCCATCCTTTAGCACTACCAATGACTATCGCCCCATTGCATCTGTCCGTATTTGCCCAATCTAACGGTAGACTGTTAAGCATTACGCCATGGTATCTTTTTGAACCCCGATATTGGATCTGATAACGAATGTTGGAGAACATGCCACCCCCTTTGAAGGGATCTGTGGCACATCCCCTTTCCCACTGTCTCCCACTATTCCTTGCACGAGACCACCAGAAATGGATTGTGAGTAGAATTGTCTAGGCTGTCAAAAGTTTGTCTAGGGTGAGCAAATCACCTCCTTCGCCGTTCACTCCCCTTCTTTATTTCTCTCCTTGGGGACACTGGGAGCTTCTGCGACCATGGCAGTAATAAGAATACAATACATACCACTGTACAAAGTTCAGCGGAGATTCGGCTGGACTATCTTTGAACAATACTATCCACATACTGTCCACGTCCTCGTGCTTGTGTATACGTCGCAGAAAATCGAAAAGAGCAACTGTGTTGCATTGGAGGTACATGTGAAGTAAGCAACAGTGGGCAAAGAGAAGAAGGAATAATGACGGGCCTTGTGCGCTTTCCATTGGCTCTGAAAGCACCCTGCATTAGTCTACCCCTCTTTGGCTCAATGTCCGCCATTTTTCTGGAGAGCACCATTTCCCACTAGCTCCGCTCCGACCTGTCCACATTGTGTGTGTTTTTTTTCTGCAATGTCCAACTTGCTGGAGTGAGCAACGGTTAAAAGTGGATAGGATGAAAAAGAAGAAAAACAGGTATATGGCCATTATCTACCCACACTCTACTCCGCGGCCGTGGATAGTTGGCGCCATTGGAGTACGCAGCTTCCTTCGATGGCCAATCTGTGTTGCACGCGGTCCGCAAAGACCCCGCAAAAGGCGACAGCGGGTTGAGGCGGGCAAAAGTGTTTGTCCCACGTTCTTTCGGCGCCATTGGTCAACCGTTTTCCCTAGGGCGACAAATACATTACGTGCATCTTTTCTGTTCCCCTCAATCCCTTTGGTGCTCACACTCCAAGATACCTCCATGAAGTATACCATAACACATCCAACTCTTGTATCCTGGGAACAATACCTGCGCATATGCATTGACAAGAAGTGGTTGCTTCCAAAATACACTAACATACTCGGCCATGTATAAATAACGTCGCTTTTAGTGGGATTATAACCCCTCTTTGCCCTTCAGCAGCCTCTCTCCTTTTCCCTTCTCTTTTTGCCTTTGACTACCTCCACCCTGCTTGGCAAAGATGCGCTTCCTGGTAGTCCTCCCTCTGGTCGCCACACTAGCTTCTGCTCATCTTGAGCGACGCTCACAACCTGGAGCCATCCAGCCTCCCCCTGTTGACCTTCGTCCCTTGACTTGGGGCGATGTCAACTTTATCTCTACCACCGATACTCATGGTATGTCCGGCAACCTCAATGCTGAAGAGTGACCTTATACATTTTTTTCTTACTCTTAACGCCTCAATGTTGATAAACGATGATTGCACACATGCATAGGCTGGCTTGGAGGTCACCCCAACGATCCCAACTACTCTGCTGATTTTGGAGACTTTGCATCATTCCTGGCTCACATGCGTGAGCAGGCTGTCCACCGCCGCAAGGATCTGTTTGTTGTAGACTCTGGTGATCTCCACGACGGCAATGGCCTCTCGGATGCCACGCCTATGCCTGGCCAGGCCTCGGATCCGATTTTCCAAAAGATCAGCTATGACATACTAGCAATTGGCAACCACGAGTTGTATGACAACAGGATAGCTGAGGCCATGTACTACAAGTATGCGCCCAAGTGGGGTAAGCGCTATCTCACCTCGAACGTATTCTTTAAGGATGTGCATGCCAACAAGACTGTCCCAATTGGTCGTCTGTACAGCAAGTTCCGCGGCAAGTTTGGCACCAAGGTGCTCGCCTATGGCTTTTTGTACAACTTTGCCGGTAACGGAAACAGCACAGTTGTCCAGAAGGTTGAAGAAACTATTGCCGAGCCTTGGTTCCAAAAGTCGCTCAAGGAGGACTCTGATATCATCGTCGTTGTCGGCCATACAGCCGTCCGCTTCCGCGAGACTCGGGCGGTCGTCGAGGCCATCCGTAAGGTTCACCCCTCCAAGCCTCTCGTTGTCTTTGGCGGACATCTTCATCAGCGCGATTTTGTTCAATATGATGCCAGGTAGAGCAGACTTTCTTTCTTTTTTCCCCAGGAGCACACCGAAGTTCTATTTTTGTGGTGCAACATCAGTTTCTGACCATTCTGTTTCATTTTTCTTCGCACGTTTTCCTCGATAACTTTTTTCTTGGGATAATTTAGAGCTGCTGGTCTTGCTGCTGGTCGCTTTATGGAAACCATTGGTTGGATGTCTGTTGCCGGTATTCACGACCGCAAGTGCCGTGTCGAAACCAATTGCATTGGCAAGAACCTGACCTTCACCCGCCGTTATCTCGATGCTAACGTTCACACCTACAAGACCCATGCGTTGTCCCACCCCAAGCAAAAGTTTGATACGTGGAAGGGCCAGAAGATCACTCGTGAGCTTGCCAAGGTCCGCCGTTCATTGAACCTCACGACCGTGCTTGGTTACGCGCCTCAGGACTACTATCTCTCACGCTACCCAATGACGGATGACCGGTCGCTGCTCAAGCTGGTTGCTAATGAAGTGCTGCCTGTCGTAGTAGATCCTAAGAAGGGTAAACCTGGTGTGGTTATTGTCAACAGCGGCAGTCAGCGATATGATGTCCTCAAGGGTCCCTTCACAGTCGATGACACGTTTGTGGTCTCGCCGTTCCATAACACGTTCATGTACACGACGGTCAAGGCGTCGATGGTCAAGAGTGTGGTCGAGGGTTTGAACAATGCTCCGTTCCAGAAGCGTTCTGATGCAACGGACTTCCTCGAGAACCAGCATACATCCAGAAAGCCTCCTAAGAACTACACGCTGACGCCTGGTTATGTGACCAAGGATGACCAGGGCACCGATGGCGATGACTGGCCCCATCTGCCCATTCCTTATGCAAAGTCACCCAACTACATTGCCAGCCCAGTTCCAGCGGGTGTGCAGCCCGATGACGAGGTCCATATCATTTGGCTCTCGTTTTTCAGTAACCTGATGGGCCCCATCCTGAAAGAGCTTGACCCCAAGACCGAATACACCTTTTCACCCTATCGTACAGACATTGACTCCAACTCGATGTGGAACAAATTTGTCGCTGAGAAGTGGTCCAAGAAGGTCTAACGATTGTATCTCGGTCCCAATCCACGCATTATCAGAAATAAAAACATGAAAATGAGGAGGAAACGTTTTCTTAGTGTTTGGTACAGCTGGATAACAACGTCTGATCCACCTCCCCCCCCCGGCAAAGAGCCCCTTTCTGTTTCTATGGTTTCCAGTAGGAACCGTTTGGACAAAGCTGTTGCTTCAGAACTGTTTGTGGGTCACACAGAATGGATGATCCCTCCGTGGGGGAAGCACAGAACGTGGCATTGATTGCAATCTTTTACCTGTCTTTCCCCTTTCTCTCTCCTTTCCCCTTCCCTCCCTCTCTTTCTCCCTCCCTCTCTCTCTTTCCCTCTGCTGTCTGCTGGAGTCTGCTGTGTTGGGTGTGTCCAAGTTGTACAAACCCTGTCTCTGTTGCCTCCTGTTTGCCATTGTGAATTGGCTGGGGATACACTAGGGTTGGTGTATCAATAAACGTGGCGGAGGGGTGGCAGTGGGTGGCAGTACGTTGAGGAAGGGTTCGGACGGAACGTTAGGCTCGGATATATCAACGGACTTCTTTCCCCCCCTCCTGTGTCTTCTTTTCTTTTCATACTCTCTGCTTCATCCTTGCTTTTATTTTCTTTGCTTTTGTTTCCCTCCTTCTCCATTCTTCCCTTTTGTTTCTTCCTCACCTCTTTGCACTTCAAGGCATACATCAAATCACACATTGCTTGAACATGAGGCTTCCTCTTCTGCTGCTACTACCCTTGTCGCTGGCTTTTGCTCATTTCGAGCGTCGTTCTCAGCCAGGTGCACAACTCCCGAGTCCTGTAGAGCTAAGGCCGTTGGAATGGGGTGACGTGAACTTTATCGCCACCACGGACACTCATGGTAAGCAAAAGGTCAAGAAGACCGATTCGCATGCATTGTCGTTCCTGGCTTCCTCTTCCTCGCTCTCTTTTTTTTTCTTCTTTCTTGTGGAGCTCCTCACTCAACCTGTCCTCTTGCTTCTCTATTGAAAATATCCTTAGGATGGTTGGCAGGGTAGGCATAAAGAAAAAACGAGACAGGCGCATGTCTTGCTCTTTGAATTACCCCTGTCTCTCATGGCACATTTGAGCTTTGACCTCTCCAACGTACTGATGTATTTTTACGCCCTTTGCGTGTTTTTTTAAATCCCCTTTTATATGTTCCATGTTTAAAAATTCAATGATTTTAAAAATACCAGACATCCTGATGTTCCGTCGTATTCAGCCGACTTTGGCGACTTTGCATCGTTTGTGTCGCATATGCGTGATCAAGCAACACACCGCCGTCGCGATCTATTTGTGGTGGACTCGGGCGACCTCCATCATGGGACAGGTCTAGCAGATGCGAGTAAGCCTGAAGGCAAGGCGAGCGATCCCATTTTCGAGAAGCTGTACTATGACCTGCTGACACCTGGTAACCATGAGCTGTACTATGATGAACTTGTCGATAACACGTACAAGGTATGCATATCCTCAGTTCGAAACAGAGAGAGAAAGTGCATCATGAGAAAAAAACACGCCATGTACGTAGTACATGATGGATACTTGGATATACATAGCGGAAAGCTAAAGCATTCTGATCTCTTCCCTGGATCAAAAAAAAAATAACAACAACACTAGTCCTATGCACCTCTGTGGGGAAGACGCTACTTGACCTCCAATATCTTTTTCAAGGACATTCATACCAACGAGACTGTTCCTCTTGGCAAGCAATATACCACTTTTCGTGGAAAATTCGGTAGTAAGTAATCATTATAATTGAAGGAACGGGTCTTTGGAGCAAAACTGTACTGGTATTTTTAAACTGGTTTATCTGAAAAACAAAAACCATATTTGTTTCTTATGCAGCTAAGGTATTAGCCTATGGATTCATGTTCAACTACAAAACTCCTGCGTCTAATGCAGTCGTTGAGTTTTCGAATGATACGGTACAAAAGCCGTGGTTCCAGCAATCGCTGAAGGAAGAGTGCGACATCATTGTCGTCATGGGCCACAATCCAATCCGCAGTCCCGAGACCAAGGTAGTCGTCGATGCCATCCGCACGGTTCATCCAGCAAAACCTATCCTTGTTTTTGGTGGACACAACCACATACGTGATTTCACTCAATATGATGCGAGGTATGTTCCATTCCGCTTCCAATCTTTTTTTTTGACGGGTAAAAATGTGGCGTTCGTCTCTTAGGTTTTGTAGTCCTCTGATTGACACACGTGGTTTACTTTTTCCTTTTTTGTGGTACTTTTTTTTTTCTTCCTTCCTCCAGAGCTGCTGGCCTATCAGCCGGTCGGTACTTGGAAACCGTAGGCTGGATGTCCGTTGAAGGTATTCATGATCCGAGCTGCAATGGCGCCAATAACGTCGAAGCTGCATGCACCAATAAGAACCTGACGTTCCATAGACGGTACCTGGACACAAACTTGTATACCTACAAGTTCCACTCGCTCTCACACCAACAACAAGAGTTTGACACATGGCGCGGCAGCAAGATCACGGAGGAGATAGCCCTGGCTCGTCGAGAGCTCCAATTGTCCAAGGTGCTCGGTCGTGCTCCAATGGATTACTACATTACGAAGGTGCCATTTGACCATCCACAAAACTTGTTGCGATTACTCCAGGACGAAGTGCTTGAGACTGTGCTCCTGCCGTCGCGCCCGAACCCTGGCATGGTCGTTTTGCCGACCGGCGCTATACGATATGATATTGACAAGGGTGACTTTACTGTCGACGATGCCTATGTGGTGTAAGTAGAAGGGAGAGTGGATGAAGCAAATGCAAGTCTGAAAACCCGAAAGAACTCGACAAAATTGCACTTGGTAATTGCTGACATTTCTAACATTTGGACTTTAACTTTCGTCTCCTCCCACTCTATCTACCCCCAATACCAATGCCAACACAACTGCAACGAAAAAAAATAATTACGTTCCAGTTGCCCATACTCCTTCCGTTTTGTCTATGTAACCACGAAAGCCGCACATGCCAAGCTCCTCGTTCCGGCAATGAACAACTTTACTGAACCGACAGGCAGCAGAAAGAAGCCACAGGCACAATCCGCGGGTGTGAAATGGATCACGCACCCGATGGCACCGATGCAAGAAAATCTCACGCCTGGGTACGTGACAAAGGACGATTACGGTACAGGAGGCGATGACTGGCCACACGCAGCCGTCCCGTCGTATGACGATGCGCCGCTGAACGTGGCGAGTCCGCTTCCAGAGGGACTGGCCAACGACACGATTGTGGATGTGGTGTTTGGAGATTACTACACCAAACCTTTGATGGCGGCGCTAAAGTCGATTGACCCCAACACAACGTCTGTGCCAGAGCCGTACCGAGAGGACCTCACCTTGGCAGAGATGTGGATTCGTTTCGCGCAACTCAAGTGGAACAACAACAGCTAAGAAGTCCAAGATAGCCGTCAAGTATATAACATACTTACTTTTTTATTTCGATTTCGATATGAATAAATCGCGTTCGTGCCAAACGTCACTTCATTGCTGAAGTCTTGTGACTGTTTCCGCGCTAGTCTGGGAGGGAGGGGGGGGAGGAGCGAGTGACCCAGGGGAGGAGGAGACAGGGCGGTTGCATGCTGCTGTTCAATGAATACCTCGCGTTGACACTTCTCTCTTACACCTATCACTCTACCCACCCCACCCCTACCCACTCCTCTCTATCTCTCACTCGCTCTCTTTGATTGCATTTCATAATACAAGGTAGCCATGCAGCCCCTGCATGTCCTTCTTTTCCTTTTCTGCATCGCTCGCGCGGTTTTTTTTGCGACTACCCACATTTCTCGCGCAAACTTTCTCGTGTTGTCGTGCATGTGCTTTACGAGAGCTGACAAGAGATGGATCAACACTTTTTCTTTTATGCATTCATGCACTCATATATCTCCAGAATAGTTCACCATGGCATCCAACAAGGCATTGAATGACGATGAGGTCCACACCGAGATGCGCAAGATGGTATGAGCTTCACCAATTCTCAAATGCACAAAAGCCTGTTGCCTGCAATTCAGTTTTCGACAGAGAGGGTCAAGAGCACACAAGTTTCTAGCACAAGAAACTCATCTGTTCTTCCTAAACCCTTGTGCTTACACGATACTCTGTTTTACAATATCTTGAATAGATCGCATTCATCAAGCAGGAGGCTGTCGAGAAGGCTCGCGAGATCAAGGTCAAGGTACCTGACCATTTTGAAGCTGTCAGAGTATTTGCCAAACAACCTGACAGAGGATTCTCTGTCTGCCATGAAGACATCGATGCAAACTTATCGCTCCTCTATCCCCCCTTCCCCCTTTTTCTGACTATTCTAGGCTGATGAAGAGTTCAACATTGAAAAGGTACACGTGCCACTCAACAAAACTTATACTCCTACGACAGAAGCTGACAGTGACGAAACAAAAAGGGCGGACGATCAAGTATCTAATCACAACACCACAACAAAAAAAAACTCCCTCTTCTATCTTCTATCAACATGTAGGCAAAGCTGGTTCGTCATGAGGCTATTGCTATTGATGCCGCCTTTGAGCGCAAGGTGAAGCAAGCAGACGTTCAACGCCGCATCGCCCAGTCGAACAGCATCAACAAGTCGCGCTTGACATTGCTGGTTGCCCGTCAGCAGATGTTGGACGAGCTGTTTGCCCAGGCACGGACCAAGCTGTTGGACGTCACCAAGGACGAGAAGCGCTATTCAAAGTTTATGGCTGATGCTCTGTTGCAGGCTGCCTATCGCTTGCTCGAGCCCGAGATTGCCGTCCAGTATCGCCAGGCTGACAAGGCTTTGCTGGATAAGATTCTGCCAGACTGTCAACATTGAGCTCATTAACGATGATTACCTGCCAGCCGACGGCGCCGGTGGTGTTGTGGTCTCGGCTCATGGCGGTCGGATCAAGTGCAACAATACCCCTGAGGCGCGTTTGGCTATCTTGGAAGAAGAGGTAAGGATTTTCGTTTTTAATTACTTTGTTATTGAGTATGGGATGGGTTTATGTTTTTGGCTATTAGCAAAGAGGATGAGTGTACCTTTTTTTTTTTTTTTTTTTTTGTTTTT